>RJWM01005070.1:0-95338 GCA_004363535.1 Dasyprocta punctata | reverse complement strand
GAGCTTGGGAACCACACACGAGACTGCCCCCACGAGGGATGAGACAGCCTCAGTAAGACCCAGGGGAGCCCCTCCACACCGCTTCATGAAGTGTCCGGGCAGGCCCTGGAGCCACTGCTGTGTGCACATGCAGGTCTTGCTGAACGCCCCACGGGCCGGTTCTCACGCACCCAGCCTGACCCTTCTCAGAACGGAACCCTGGGCCAGCTGCTCTTGTGTCTTGTGGGGCCTCTCACGCAGGATGAGGGGTGGGCGTCAGCCTGCACAGTGAGGCATCTGCAGGTGGGTGACCTAATTCAACCAGCTCAGCACTTCCACATTCAGCAGCCATCTCTCTTCCATATCTTTATTTGGAGCCCAGCATGACGGCTTAGGCTGCTTCTGCTAGATCTGTTAATGCCAGTGTGAAGTTTCCAACTAAATAATAAAATAATAATAATAATAATAAAAAGACACATTGCACTCTCCAGCCAGAACTGTGTGCATGGATGACACACACATACACACGCTGCCAGAAGCTGCGAGTCCCTTGGGTCCTGCCCAATGCCAAGGACGTGTGCCATGGAGACGGCCTGCCCAATATTTTTTTCTGTAACCCCATGTTATTTAGTTCAAGTGGGAAATTACCAGCGCTCTCACACATGCGCACGCACAGACACACACAGACACTTAATACACAGCCCTCAAAAAAGTGAGGGAATCTTAATTCTTTAGCGAAGTGGACTGTTCTCTCTCCAGAGAGCTTTGCATGGAGCTTCTGAGTCTGGATTTGTGGATTACCTCCTCCGAGGAGAGGAAGATACTTACATGGGCCCAGTCCTATTCCGGGTACAAAGGTTCGTATCTGTGCAGAAACTCAGCACAGGGCTGGAGCAGCAAGCACACAGTACTGAGGTGGAGGGACCAAGCTGGCAAGGACTCTCCTGCCATACTCGGGCAGGGCTCCGGTGCCGGGCCCAGAGATTTCCCGCCCTGTGTCTTCCCGCACCCGCACCGAGGAAAAGGCCGGCTTGGTACCTGTCGTGGGGGCTCCTGTCTGCAGACTCAGGCAGACCCCTTGGAGTCTCCTCGGAGAACTCTTGCACGCTGTTGGAGGGCTAGGGTTTTGTGGGGTGCAGCAGGGGCAGGGCTCACTCCTCAGGCAGAAGTCGCTGAGTGGCCCAGGCCCACTGCAGGTCTGAGGGAGTTGGGTGTATTTGGGGTTGTGGGGCTGAAGGTACCCATACCCTCCAAATGGGTTTGGTTATATCCGGGGTTCCTGCCCATAAACTGAACTGAGGTTCCACAGTTTTAGAAAGATTCAAATATACATCAAAAGGGTCAGAGCTCAAACATCAGGGGCCTCGGGGGGAGGGCTGCTTGGAGCTTTTAGGACAGGTCTCTCAGAGCAGCTGGCTACAGACAACGGAAATGAAAACAAGGACAGGTTCCTGAACGTCCTCCCTCTACTCTGCAGACTGGGCCCAGGAGTCAAGAGCCCCGTGCCACTTCCCTGAATCCCTTTCTTCTGGGTAGCAACAGCGCAAGTGAAAGGGTGGTCCTCTGGTGGGGACCTCTACCATCTTGCCAGGGAAGGGGAGGGGCAAAGGAGGCCGAAACATCAAACCCCACAGGCCCCTGCGTCTGTCCCACAGTTCCGATCCCCTCTCCACCCTCTGCAGAGGGGCTCTGGGTCTGCCTCCACTGCTCCCCATCGGCCCTGGCAGCCCTCTTAGAATATTGCACATTTTCTGTCTCTCAGATTGTTTTCATTTTTGATTGAGAATGCAAAGTATTTGGAGGGGGCTGGGGAAATTAGTAACCTTAAAGAAATCATATATTAGTTAAATACAAAAAACACGAAAAGTAGGGGTTATTTTGAGGTTTTTTTTTTCCCCTTGAAAACAAAACAAACTACCAAACCAAGGTCTAAACTTAAATAGTTCTACATCTACTCTGCAAGTACTAGTAATATGAAAATAATGCTTGGCCAAAATTCCCTTGTCCCTTTTCCTTAGAGGATGAAAGTAGTAACATGCCTTACTGAGGAAAGCGATGGATATAAATGCCAGTAAAATATGCCGCTCTAACATCTGAAAGTGATTACAATGATTCTATATAATGCCTTCGTCAGGATGGAGAATTGGGGAATAAAGAGAAATGTCTGGGGCCAGGCTGGGGTGGCCAGGCCGAGACCTGGCCGCAGCCACTGGGTGGGGGACCCACAGCACAGACAGCACATCTGCGGGTGGGGTGCCCCTTCCTGCTCCTCCTTGCTGTGCCCCAGGCCCATGGCCTAGTGGGAAGAGGGGCTAGGCCATGCAGCCAGGCCTGTTGTGACAAAGAGGGGCACAGTGGGAGAGAGATGAAAATCTTTTTTTCCCTTGTCATCAAAGAAAAAGGCCTTTAAACTGAAAGAAGAACAAAGCACCAAATGATGCATCTTCGGGCATTATATAAACCTCAATAATGACCTCAGAAGGGCTCATTACAATTAAAGTTGCAGTATACAGCAATACAATGTCATTTCACATTTTCAATTGCAACCAATGGACACTGCTGAGATTTCATTCTTTTTTCCTTGACGTCTGATCTGGTTTTCCTCCAGATGGGTCAGAGCCCAGGCCTCCTCCGCTGCTGCCAGCAGCCCCCTCTGAAGTCATGAAGCAGCTCAGTAGCTCTAGCGAAAGGCCCTCTCGCCCTGGGTCAGACTAGGAGTCCAGGGCACGAGGCCTGGCACCCCTGGCCGAGTCTGAGAAGGACTGGCGTGCACCTTCTTGCTTCAAGTATTAATAACTTTGGGTCTGCAGGGGTGTGCCGCGCTGGGCGTGGGGCTGAAGGCGAGGGTGCGGTGCAGAGACAGGCGTGGCGATTTCCTGTTCACTGCCCAAATCTACGTGATGTCACCAGGTGGCAGCATTCTCCGCTTTCCATGGATGCCTGAGCAGCTCCAGCCACCCCCGAGCTGGACGTCACAATGTAAACACAATGACCACGTGATAAACTGGGTGTGTGTGTGTGTGTGTGAGGGGGACAACGGCACAAGATTAAGGCAGCGGGAAGTGTGCTGCGAACTAGTCGCGTGATTTTGGGAAAATCATTTTCTGGCCTTGGGCTGCAATAACAGAAAGGGATGGCACGGAGTGACCTCCCTGGTCCCTTCCAGGCCTGCTGGGGATCTAGGAGAGGGGGCCCCGGGGACTGTCGAGAGCCTGACGGGCAGTGCGGATGGTGGGCTGGGAAGGGGAGGCTCTGGGGAGCACTGCGAGTGGTTGGCTCTACTGAGACGCTCAGTGGCCACCAGCTGCGGTGTCCCTCCTGGGCGGGCGGGCACGAGTGGCGGGAGCGGCTCAGAGCAGGCACCTGTGGAGCGGGGCTGCGGGCCCTGCCCCTGGAAGACAGCTCTGTGGAGGGGCCTTTAACCCGACAGTCTCTCTACTTTTAAATTTTATTTTAAATAATCATAAATTACTTCTTTTTCTTTTAATAAATATGTGCTGATTAAAAATGAGACAAGTATATACTGCATCTTTAAGTAATGCACTTTGCTCTCTGGGCTTCTTTTCATTCCATCTTAAAGTGCATTAATTAAAAAATAATGAACCACTTCCTTATCATTATTGTTCAAATAAGTACAAATAATATTAATATGAAGACACTAGACCACTACCATTAGTACTGCAATCTAGCAGATTAACTCAACATCCTGCTCTATTTAATACTGTCCAGCAGAGAAAAAAAAAATAAAATTACTAATTTCAATTTTAAGCTCATGAGCAAAACAAAAGGAATCAAAACCACCTCACCAGGGCCCTTTGACAAAGCATGCGAGCCGTTCGCCGGGGCTGGGCGGTCCCAGGCGAGGCCTCTGGGGCCCAGGTGACCTGCCTGGGCCGGGGCGGACAGCCCTAGCCCAGCTGACTGACGGACGGGGCAGCGCTGGCGGCTGCTGAGGCCTGATCTGTCCCAGATGAAGGCACGTGCGCGATCCACTGCCGGCAGCGGCCAGTCCTCGGGAAGCCGCTGAGCTCCTTGCTGGAGGGTCCCCCCTGAAATGTCAGCCATTGAGAAACACGATCCCGAGTTGACAGAGGACCTGCACAGGACCCCATCGTCTGCTCTTCGCCAGGGCGCTGCCCCACAGGAAGACAGCACTGGCACCTGGCATAGGGGTCCCCCGTCTTCTCTGTGGCGTTGCCAGCAGACAAAAGGGGACGGTTGGTGGTGTCCGTTCTGGTCCGACCCAGGGCCCAGGGGAGGTCCCCTCCACCCAGGCTGGGGCGCATGGCCACTTCTCCACAGTTCTTACGTCCGGCTCTCAGCCCTGCCCCGTGGGAGAGCGGACACAACAGCAGCCTTCTCTCCGAGGGCCGGCTCTGGACGGCAATCCTCTCTTCTGGGAGAGCCTTACTCCCCCAACCCCCAGCAGCTGGGCAGGAAGAAGTCTTTTGTCGCTGAGTATGGGACTGGGACTCAGCCAGCCCCAATCTCTCTGGCTAGTGCCGCACCCAGGCACTGTCCACACAGTGGAGACCAAATGGAACGACTTTGGCGTCTGGTAGGGGAAACACGTGAAACCAGAATCAAATGAATCAAAACAAACCCCCTCCCACAGAGTACAACAGAAAGTCTACCCTCCCACATGAGAACAGCCCCTCGGACTGCCAAACAACCCGAAAATAAGACCCAAACCAAAGGCCTGACATATAACCCCGAATCAATAACCCTCTCTGGGAACACACCAAGGAATCGCCTGCCGAGAAACACCCTGCCAGTCTGCAGATGACCACGAGCCTGGTGGGAATGCCTCCAACGGGGGGCCTGCAGAGGGGCAGGCTCCTTCCCAAGGCCCACACAGGGACAGCTGAGAAGTCCCCCGCTGGCACTCTGGAACCATTTTTACCTCAACTACAAGACACTGACAGTGGCCTGGCCCAGGGGCACACAAGTTCACAAGACGCCTCCGAGCCCCACCCACCTCGGGGGGCAGTGGCATCGCTGGGAACCCTGAACAATTCACAAATACAGATTAGGACACTACAAGGGCTACCTCCAGGGCGAGATGCCTGCTCCAGAACAGCCGAGCAGGGCAGGACCCTGGAGGCCCCTACGACCACGTCTTTTCCAGGTTTGCGGCAAAGGCACGGTTGGGGGTTCCCGCATGGCCTGTCCCCAGTGGTGCACAGTCCATCAGCGAAGTCACCACGGTGCACTCGTGGGTCCACGGCCCGGGGCTCCCCTGCCATTCCCTTTCCGGCCCACGCCTTCCCTCCTGGCGGGAGAGTGGCGAGGGAGGGCACACTTCCTGCAGGGCTCCACGCTGTCCTTCCTCCACGGCCTCCCGGGCGGTCCTTCCCCCTGTCTACATGTCACTGCTCACCCAGCGGCAGCCACAGGCCACACTGGCCGCAGGGACCCTGTGGCCTCCGCTAGTTTTTCTTCTCCAGGTAGTTGGAGGGCACCCAGCCTTTGAAGGGCTTCACCTCATCCAGGATCTGGCAGTACCACCAGCCATTGGGGTTTCTCTCCAGCACCTCCATGGACACCCCCTCCTGGAAGCCCGCGGTCTCCTCGTCCCCCTCGTAGTCCGCGATAGAGACATACATGTCTTTGAGGTTATTATGGATGAACTGGGACTTCTCGATGGGCTTGGGGCGCACAGGGGACACGGGGATGCAGTTCCGCTGGGGGGGCAGCAGGGGCGACCCCGACCCCTGGCTGGCAGCGCGCTCGGCCAGGCGGCCCTTGGCCTCGGCGGGGGCTGCGCGCGCGGTGCTGAAGGAGGAGTTCCGGCGCACGCCCCGGAGGCCGTCCGTGGCCGTGAGGGACTCATTTCTCCGCAGGGCGCAAGACAGGTTGTTGTCTTTGGGAGGCGGGGACACGAACACCGACTGCGGCCTGACGGCCACCTGCCGCACGCCATTCCTCATCTTCACCGCGGCTGCGCCCGAGGGCTTGCCAAAGCCCCCGGGGGGCTTGGAGGGCACGGGTGGGGTGGCCCTCTTGCTCTGGTTGACGGTGTTGAGCGCCTGCACGCGCCGCTCCATCTTCTCCAGGCTGTCTGACTTGCCCTCGCGCTCCCCGCTCTTCCCCGCGTCAGGCTCCGCATTGCAGGGCTCCGGCTGCTCCGGCTGCTCGGGTACCAGATAGTGGGAGGGGGCCCAGCCCTCCAGCTCCCCAAACCGGACGTACCACCAGCCGCTCTCCAGCTTCTCCAGCACCTGCACCTCGGCGCCTGCAGGGAAGCTGATCTCAGAGTCCTGGACCTTCTGGTAGGCACTGCAGGTCACATAGGTGGTGGTGGGCCCCTCCCACTCCTTCCTGGGGGTACAGGGGGGTGTGGTGGTGGAGAGGGTGATGACATCGGCCGAGCCTCTCCTGGACCCCGTGCTGGGCCCCTCCGAGGCCGTCTGGGGGGGCAGCTCCGAATCCTCACTCCGAGAGCCCTTCAAGCCCCTCCGCAGCTGGCCTGTAGGTCTCAGCTGGCGCCGTAAAGTGCTGATGTCCATCTTCTCCTGGCTCTGCGACTCCGCTCGGTTCAGCAGTGGCTTGGGCCGAAGAGACGGCTTGGCCCGCGTGCAGGTTAGCCCGGCCTTCGCATCAGCATCTTTCTTGGCCCCAACCTTGGGAGCGCCACGGATGCCTGCGTCCGAGGCAGAGCGGGGCTTTAGGTCATCGCTGTTCTTGGACAGGGAGGAGGAAGAGGAGGAAGAGGATGAGGAGCAGGTGGTGTTGATGGTGACGGACGAGGAAAAGGAGGCTGAGGAATGGTTCTTCCCTAGTTCTGCCTGGGCATTCTTCTCTGCCTTGAGCTTTAAGAGTGAGGATGACTTGGGGGAGCCTGACTTCGGGGAGTTTTTCCTGGCAAGGGACAGGGAGGAGCCCCCTGGGGAGTCACTGTCCCCGGAGGAGCCTCTGGCCGACAGCGTGTCCTCCACATATGGCTGGAAGCCCTCATTCTCATAGATGGTCTCCTCTTCCAGTGCTACGTCCTCTGACGACTCACCCACCTTGAAGCGGGCCCGCTGCAGGGAGGAAGCAGGCGAGGGCCTGCGGGGCTGGGCAGGCCGCCTTTCCCCCGAGCCCCTGTCCTCCGCAGGCTCCTCGCTCAGCTCTGGCTCTGAGTCGAAGCCAAAGGCAGGTATGTCATACTCAGGCTCCTCATACTTGAGCTTCAGCGGGGACTCCTGGCTCTCGCTGGCACCTGCAGTGGCCTCCTCGGCCTCCTTGGGCTTGCTGGGGGGTGCTGGGGGGGGCACCTTGGGCCGGGTCAGTGTGCTCGTGCGCCGGTTCAGGTTGGGCTTCTTGCGCTTATCGATGTATGAGGCGGGAGCCCAGCCCTCCTTCTCACCGATCTGCACGTACCACCAGCCGCCAGAGTTCTTGTCGATGACCTGGGAGAAGAGGGCAGGTGGGCAGTGAGCCGGGGAGGTCTCTGGGCCCCTGCGAGCGCCACACACTGGCTGGAGGCTACCTCATCTCCACTTTATGGATGGGCAAGTAGCTCAAGAGTGAGTGCAGTGAACAACAGACCAGAACTCAAGCCCAGGATGGAGGCTCTTGCTCTCCAAGCCCCTTGCCCCAATCGTCTAAGCCTGTCCGCACCGGCCAGGCACACCCCGTCCTTCCCTCAACTGCCACTGTTCCCAGCCCTGGCGACTCCCAACTCACGCTGACCTGCATGCATGAGGAACAGCCAGATCCTCCCTGAAATCCCTTGGCAGGGTCTCTTAGGTGAGCATGAAGACGTAGAGGAGTTTTTTTTGTTGTTTTGTTTTTGTCTTTTTGAGACAAGGTTTTGTGATGCACTTCAGGCTGGCCTCGAACTTGTGGCAATCCCCTGGCCTCCTGAGTGCTGGGATTACAGGCGCGGACCACTGCACCGGGCAAGATGTAGATTAAGGAAACGGGGAGGTCCAGTCCTGAGGCCCAGGCCTAGCATCTCCCCAGCGTCCACTGCGGTGGACATTTCGCTGCCTGAGGAAATGGCACCTCACTGGCTGAAGAGATTACTTTCCTACGGAAAGGAAGGCTTGAGGGGCTTTTGGTCACTCCTGTGTTCAAGGAACTTTTTCCTTAACATCTACCTGAGATGGGCTAATGGCCCGGAGTGTGGACGCTGGTTGTGCAGGGGTCCATCTGGACTGCGGAACATCAAGGAAGGTAAGTGGGGACTGTGACACACTCCTGGGGGAAGAGGCCCCAGGGAGGACCCGCAGGGAGGACATGGAAACCCTGGTTCCATGGGGCGAGGCTCAAAGAAGGGTGGGAGGGTGGGAAATGCCACAGCCGGCTCTTCCTCAGACCTGCTTCTCTTGTGGCCCTCCTTCCAGCCTTCGTCCTGGGCCACCCGAACCTAATACCCACAAAGCCTTCGGGCTCTCCATAGACCCAAGTTTCATGGAGAAAATGACTTCTCTTGGAAATTTAGCTTCGCGTTCCAGACATGTGATCAAAAATGCTCGTGCTGGGGACATCCCCTCTGCAGGGGGCAGAGGCTGCCAGGGAACCTCACGGTGTCATGTGTATCACTTGGACTAAACTCTGTGACTATACAAAGCCATTCAAAAAATGACCAAGTTACAGATCTCCTTTGCCCCCTATGCTCCATGCAGGCCACAAAATACAGCAAGGTTTGCTTTCTGTGACTTCTTGATGGACAGATCAGACTTTGTCACAGGTGTGCAAGTATAGAAAAAAGGAGCTCCTGTAAGGTTGGGTACTACCTGTGGTTTCAGGCACCCCCTGGGGTCCTAGAACGGTATCCCCCATGGATAAGGAGGGAAGGAAGAGCTGCATAAATACTAGGCCAGTTGGGAGGGCACCAGGGGTCTCCTACCCCCGTTGCAGAGAGAGATGCCCAAAGCCCGTGAGGGAGAAATGGTGACATCGGAGGCCAGGGGTCCTGTGGTGGGGACGGGGCCAGTGCTGGGTCTTCTCCCAACAACAGCGCTTCCCAGTGTGGATTCCGCAGGGCCCTGGCGCTCAGCAGCTCCTGAGACAAGAGGCTCTGGGGCCACACAAGCCTGGTCCAAGGCGGCTACGTCAGTGCTCTGGGGGAGACTTGGGGCCACCCCTAATCTAGGCTCTGAGGAGCTCTGCAATCAAAGCACTGAAACCCACTGCAGCCTGGGATGGTGGCACAGGCCTATAATCCCAGCACTCTGGGAGGCTGGGGCAGGAGGATAACAGGGTAGGGCCCAGTCTGGGCAGTTCAGAGACTTAGCAAGACCCTGTCTCAAGGAGAAAAAAAAAAAAAAAAAAAAAAGGGCTGGGGATACAGCTCTGTGTGAAGTCCCTGAGCTCAATCCCCAGAAATGCGCAATCACCACCCACTGTGGTCCGAGCTCCTGTCCCACAGCACCCCTAGTCCCTGGGCACCTGTTGTTGCCCGTGGCACTTGCTAGCATTCAGCAAACATCTGGAGCTGTGAGGCTGGCTCTGGTGCCACTCCCATCTGTTCCCCACCCCATACTTTGCAATCAAGACCTAAACTGGAGTACCAAGCCCTGGGCCACAGTGAGGCGAACGGCCCTCAGCCACGGCTTACCTCTGCCTTCTGTCCACCCCGAAAACTGATCCCGTCGGAGATGCAAGACTGGAACTCAGCGATGGTGTAGTACTCCACCTCAACGGAAGGGGGCTCTGGTGGCTTGGGCAGCTGGAAGCCCTACAGTGAAGAACAAGGTGAGTGGAAAGGCCAGCTGATCCGGCCAGTAACAAGGCCAAGGGCTGCTGCCCACTTGGCCCTGGGGTGTGCGTGTGGCCACCAGCGAGACAGAAGCTGGCCCGGCAGGCCTCTGTCGCGCGAGTCTCAGGGTCCACCCCAAGAGGCTGTCCTTTTACGGAGGCCCGGCCTGAGCTATGGGCATGCTCACTGTTAATAAGTGCATGTTTCCCTTCTTCTCTCACAAGGACCAGTTCTTAGGCACCTCAATATCTGGCCCCCAGAATGAAAACTAAAAAGCAGAGAAGTTCTAACAAAACCTGGGCTTTGCCCTGTGGGACAACAGAGCTGCTCCCCTGCACGTAGGGCACCTGGTGGAGAGGAAGAGTCAGGGGCTGGGGGTGAGGTAGGCGCACGGGGGCAGTGGGGCCAGTCAAGAAAGCTTGGGCTGTGCCCAGGGGTGCCAAAAGGCCAGGCGAGGCCCAAAGTGAATTCTGGATCCCTTGTCTCTGGAGCGGGAAGAATACACTGAGATCCGAAATGCCTTTAATTTTTATGGCGCTGGGCATTGAACGTGGGGCACTCTACCACTGAGCTACATTGCCAGTCCTTTTTACTTTTCGTTTTGGGACAGGGTCCAAGTGGCTCAGGTTGGGCTTGCATTTGCAAACTTCTTGCCTTAGCCTCCTCATGCAGCTGGGGTTACCGAAATGATGTACCACCATGCCAACGCTTTTTGGACATAGGCTCAGAAAATTCCAAGTACTGTATTCAAGGGTGCTTAGGATGTGGTCTCAGCTGGGTGTGCAATCCCAGCATCTGGGAAGCTGAGGCAGTGGGATCACTGTGAGTTTGAGGCCAGCCTGGAATACATAGTGAGGTCAAGGCCAGCCTGAACCACAGAGCGAGACCCTGTCTCTAAATACATGCATACATACCTACATACATACATTTATGTATTTATTTATTTTTAAGAAAGGATTTGGCCTCAGACTCTGATCCGTGAGCCTTATTCATTTGTTTCATAACCGTTTGCTACATGTACACTACGTGCCAGGTGCTGGTCCCAGGCCCTTGGCATCCAGCAATAAACCAAGTGAACAACTAGGCCTGGTGGGTTGTTGCTTCAACAGGCCTCCACTCTGGCTGAAATGGGCTGTGTCTCCCTTTTTATACCCCGTTTCATACAAAAGGGGTGAAAACAAAGGGAAATGAAAAAAAAAAAAAAGCCCAGGAGGGAGGGGGAAGCAGCTATGCTATGGCAGGAAGACCCCGGAGGCCTTCTGGGTTCCAGTCCCAGCATTTCACCAGCTGTGTAGTCCTGAGCCCTTGACCTCTCTGAGCCTCAGGTTCCCCTTCTGTGAAATGAAACTAGTATCAGGGTCATCAGGAGGACTGCTCAGATAATGCACCTAATTTCTGGCCCAGCAGGGGCATTAAGAAGAGGTCAACAAGCAGACCCCAAAGGTCAGCTTCCTTCAAGGATCAGCCTGTCCTCATCCTGCCCATCAAAACGGAGCTGGCCTGGGCCTGAGAGAGTGAGGGGTGGGCAGGAGCCAGTTTCAAGGCCCTGGGGTAGGAATCAGGCAACCTGCCCTGCCCTGTGGCCCAGCTCTGCAGCCACACATAGGATTCACAGGGCACCCATGGGAGCAGCAGCCCGCCAGGGCGATCCTGGTCAGTGTGCAAGGAGGAACCTTTCACGCCCAAATTGAGTCTGCCTGGAAAAAAATCAGATGGGGCTAAAAGAGACAGGAGGGAAGGAGAACTCATTGTTTCCAAGGTGAAAAGAGAGAAATTACACTGGGACTGAGGACTGGGACAAGGAAGCTTTGGAATCTGAAGCAGGGGAGGGATCTTCAAAAGCCCTTGATGGCCAGAGGGCGCCTCCTCCATGGATTGATCCCAGCCCTCCCGCAGGGCAGTTCTCACTGGTCATCATGACACGCTGCTAGGTCCAGGCCTGAGTTCAGTGCACCAGGCAGTGCTGCCCAACAGTCGAGAACTGACCCAGGGAACGGAAACCCGCCCTCCAGCCCTGTGTGTTAGTGCATCTCATTCACTACCACTGTCTCCATCTAACAGACAGGAAGTTGAAGCTTGCGGGGGTAAGTGACTTCTCAAGGTCTCTCCCCTCCTAAGAGTCAGAAGTGGAATGTGTACCTACGCCAGCAGGCTCCAAGCGTTGACCCTATCCCTGCACCTTGCTGCCTCTGATGACAGTCCTGGGTCCTGGGATGCAGCCTGTCACCAGCGTGCTTCCCCCTGGAGCCCAGACTTTGCACACCTGCCTGCCTGAGACCCTGGTCACCAGGAAACGCCACCCATAGGAGTCAGGGACCCCAGAAGCATTAGTTCTCTTTAAGCTTTGGTGTGAGCTGGTCTTTTCCTAGGCTGCCCTCTCCCTCCCAGGCTCTGGCTGGGCGTCCATCCCAGCCACCAGGTACTCCGAGCGAGGCAGAGCTGAAAGGCTTCCAAGCCACAGGGACAGCAGGCCTGTTTCCAGTTGCTGGCAATGCCCTGCTGGACTCTCTGGCCGGTCAGTCCAAACGTTTACGTCTGCCAGTGCAGTGGCTGAGATGGATTTGTTTAGCTTTGGAGTGCAGCACATTTCCGATTATCAACTGTGCATCCAGAAGGTGCAGATCTGCCAGCTTCCTTCTCTGCTCCCTGTCCCAGCAGCCTTTGGGCCAACTGCTCTGCGGCGAGACAGCCGGCGATCAGGGCTGCTGCAGCACGTCCCCAGGAAGGGAGAAGACATTTACTACACATACCAGGCTCGACTCCCTTCGAGGTGGAGGTCTTGTCCTTAGGTTCGGGGAGCCTAAAAGAGACAGGGTTTCATAAATCCCAGTCTGATACTGAGCAACAGGACCCACACCTGCCGTCCCTAGGTGGCACCCACCACGTGGATGACGAACCTGATGCCCTAACTCACGCTAGGCGAGGGGAAACACAGACCTTTACAGATTCCCTGGCTATGTTTCAGGGGGACCCATGAAGCCCGTGTTAGTGCACAATGAAGTACAGACATTACGGGCACTGTTCAAGATACACCTACATACGGTTCATCTGATTTGCAAAGTTAGGAACAGACAGCATGTCTATTTCCTGCTCAATCCTAAGTCCCCAGGAACTGGCACGAAGCCCAGCAAGAGGGGTGCCTGTTGAACACAGATTTCCCAATTGGCTGCCTGAAAGGGCTCAGGCAGCACAGCCAACTAACTTCAAGGCTAAACTCAAAAAACAACTTTCTTCCAGATTGTAATAATGGTAGGACACAACCCAAAGCAGGAATCCAAAGCACAGTTTAACATTGACCAAAGGCACTGTTGGTCCAGAGGTTGAGGGTGCCAGAGAGCCCAGATCTGAAGTCCTTGGAGAAAGCCCTGTGAAACTGCATCTAATTCCTGGTCTCTCAGGCTCTGAAAACTGGTGGAAAGTGAGAGGAAGAGAGGCTAGAGCCCGAAAGATTTTCTTCCACACCATTGCTTAGGACCTCCCACTTAATACCCAGGAGAACGTACACTGTTGTAGAAATCAGCTACACGCCATCATAGATATTTAAGGCTTCTACTAGAGAGAAAGAAAATACTTCTTGCTCTTGGCATACGTTCCTTTGCCAAGTGGCTGCTCCAGCTCTGGCCACCCCTGCAGTTCGTCTTCAGGGGAGCAGCTGTAGGGACCATGCCATCACAACCCCTGGGCTTCTCTGCCTTGCTACGAGCATGGCAGGAGCTGACAGCATGAGGAGGAAACATGGCGGGGATGCCTACACCCTTCTGGCTTTCCTTACACCCGTGCCCACCCTGTAGGAGCCCCCGGAGGCCAGCCAAGGGCTTACTAATCTGGGCCCTCTGCGGGGCGATCCTGGCCACAGCTGGGGAGCCCTGGGTCAGCTTGGAGATAGTCCTTTCTGGAACACCCAAGGCACTGCCGTTGGAAGCGTTGCAGAGAATGGGCAGGCTGATCTCCTTCTTAGCAATGGGGGTCTCGGCGGTCTCGCTTTCGGTGGGCACAGTCTCCTTGTCCCCAGAGGCCTTCTTGTTCAAGAGATTGCTGATCTCCATGATATTCCCGATAATCTCCACTGGGCCTGTGAGATTCTTCTTCCGGGTCGGCAGGTCATCCTTGGCCTTCTTCAGGTAGGACGCTGGCGCCCAGCCCTCTTTGCCCAAGTATCTGTGGGGAGGAGTGGGTCACACCAACATTAGAGGTCTGATGCTGGATTTTACTCTGTCCTCCTAGGCCCTGGTCTCCGTCTGCCTTCACCCAGACAAGCCTTCTCTACCATGTGTTGTTGGAGGCTTGGCACTTAATTGAGGGGAATTCTAGAGAGAAGAAACGAGGTGGTGTGAGTGCTGTGTGGCAGTGATGGTGAACCTTTAATAAGAGCAAACCGTCGGCTGTGGCACACATGCCACGTTCGCCACCACTGCCCTGGAGGAAAGAGGCGTGTTAGAGAGGAAGGAGATGGCACAGGCGAAAGTTTTAATCTATGGCCCTTAGACAAGTTCCTTCGCTGGAGCTGTTTTCTTCCCTTCTGCAAGATCAAGGGTAGAGTAACTGCTGAGATGAGTCCAGAAGGCCAGATGCAGGAAGACGGGCATAAAAGAGCCTGGCAGGCGAGGGTGTTGGTATTACGGCAGGAGACAGATTACATGTACAGAGTCAAGTCCACAAAGAGGCTAAAGGGAACATCTGAAGCTGGCAGGGGAAGGACAGGTTATTCAATAGGTGATCTGAGGACAGCTGATTACCCAGTTAGAAAAAAGAGTGAGGGCGACCTGGCCTCACACCATAGAGTAAAATTTTAAAATAATGAGTCATGAATGTTTACCTAATCTTGGGGATTGAGAAAGCTGTTCTACGTGGGACTTAAAAGCAGAAACCATAAATGACAAGATAAAAGCACATGACGATGTGAAATGAAAACCGCTGGTATGACAAAACAAAAACAAAACAAAACAAAACAAAACAAAACAAAACAAAACAAAACTAAAAGCTCATAAACAAAAGCAAAAGGCGAATGACAGGGCTGGTTTAATCTGGGGGGAATTCGATGACTTCTTAAAAAAAGACCCCCTCCCTCCTTTACCCCATGGTGTTGAGCTTTCATGCAAATCCACTGGAGCACACTTCCTGATCCAGCAGTTGGTGGCCAATGTCCCCAAGTCTGGCTTGTAATGTCCCCATCTGCACTCTGGGACCCATCTGGGTCTTTGGAATGACTCTAGACCAGATGTCTGACAACTTCCTCTCCCCAAAGTGACCTAGTTCTTCAGAAGCTTGTTAGGTTAGAACAGAACACAAAGCTGAAGTTCCTATGACCATGTCTGAGTTTTGCTGGGAAGCTTAGGTAGGAGGTGACTCGTGACAGCCACGTCACAGGCATGTGTGGTCAGGCCCAGGAGGCAAACATGGGTGAACAAAGGGATGGAAGCTGGGGTTGACTATAGGAAGACCTTGTTGTGGTCCGCCGGAGTTTATATTTGTAATCCCGGGGGCAAGTTATTGGAATTCCAATAAATTAATTCCATTCCACCACTTCCAGGGCAGCCCATGGTGAGAATAAAGACACGAAGGCATATTTGTAGTTGTGGGGGCCAAGGGGTCCTAAGTCCAGTCAGAATAATGGCTAACCAGAATGAAGGCCTTGACCCAGGGCCAAAACAGGGTTTTATTAATTCACGAAGAGGGGAGTAGCTTGGGGATGAGTGACCGTGAGAATGGCAGGAAGGCCGTGAGTGCGGTGAGCCTGGCTGGGTAGGAGGCCTGACAGCACCTCTGCAGTATGCAGAGACAGACAGACAGATGCAGAGTGTCATCTGCACATTACAGGTGGAGTAGGGATCTCGCATTCAGGGGTTGGTGCTCCAGCTCTGATGTGTAATCCCCACGCCCTGAGTCGTCACAGACATAGATTCTTTCCCGAGCCTCGGTCTCAGCCAATAGAGTGGCGTCACTGGGCCCAGCTCACACATATTACTTGGGAGCTACAGGCTGGGCATCGCTGACTGCCACACTGCTTTAAACCGCACATCGGCACTAGGCTAGACCCATTTGCATTGCTGAAAGCCAATTTTGAGGCGGTAAAGAAACACCCTAGCCAGCTCTGTACGTATCAATACATGGAAGTAGGGCCAAAAGCTCTTCTTTCAAGGAGCACTGTCCAGCGCTGTGACGGCTCCTAAAGGCTCCAGGTGCGCACAGAGGCACAGGGCTGCTGGGCTGAATGGAAGCAACTAGCAAAACTAGGCACGGCGGTGCACACCTGTAATCCCTGCACTCGGGAGGCTGAAACAGGAGAATCACGATTTTGAGGCCAGCCTGGGTTACAAGGTACTTTCAAGGGGGTGGTGAAGGGCAGCGGAACCAGCATCTAACCCTCCTCGAAGCCAACAGCCAAGGCTTGGAAAGGCAAAGCGAGTATCAGAGGCTCCCACAGCTGGTGTGGCAGCGCCTGGCCTGGAGTCCCCGACCCTGAATCCTGGAGAAAGATGAGAACTGCTCTGGCCCTTGCCGGTATCTTTCTGGGTGAATATGGGGTAGCTCCGGGGAGAGGGCCTGTGGGGTGACGGTGAGGCCCACTCACGGCCTTGGATGCTCTCATTTCCCAGCCCTCTGTGTTCTTTGGTGTTACGTGGCCAGGGCTTAGCTGTGGGCGGAGACGCGCGGGGCGGCAGGCGTGAGGGTGTGTCTAGGCTTGACTCCTGCAGCTGCTGCCCAGACTTCAGGGGGAAGCAGGCTGGGGTGGGGGGCAGGGACCCCGTGTGTGAGCACGCGTGTGTGTGTGACCAGGGGCGGGAGAGGAGAAGACAGACAGGAAATGAAGCTCGACCGAGGGCCCAGAGCCTTCAGGAGTGGCACCGTTCAGGGGCCCCTGCAGCCTTCCCAAGGTGGAACTGTCTCAGCAGGGTTTCCTCAGTTTATTCTCCTGCTGGCCGGGCGACTAGGCCCTGCCGACAAGAACTGACTGGAAGCCGCTCAGACTGCTTTTGCTGGTCAGTTTTGAAAACTAAAAATCGAAACAAGATAGAATAGCGAGCAGCCTTATGAATGAGGTCACCACCCTGCCAGGACGCTGCCCGCCTCTGTCTCTTGGAGTGAGGCTGCCGGACTTTCGGTTTGGTCCTAATTTCTACCTCTCAGAGAACACGGCAGTCCAGAGGTAGTGGCTCTGGGTAACACGTGTCCAGGTACACAGAAGGCAACGCCTGGGTTCTGACTGTCTGGTGGGCACCAGGCAGGGGTGATGCCGAGCTGTGTCCCATCAGGTCACCCTAAGGCCCAGCCTCCGAGTGGCCGAGGGCCTTCATCCTGTCCCTCAGCGCAGACCTTTAACACCATCATGTTTCGCCATGCTCAGAACTGTCCCACGAGCACAACCCTGTCCTCTGAGACCACTCAGAACGCACGTCCTGTGCATGGTGGGTATGGCACTGCCTGCCGTGGCAGGTCCAGGCAGGGGTCCCCAGGCCCCACCCATGGAGGACGGTCTCCCTCAGCTGGGTAGCAGGTCGAGAGGCCAGGAGAGAGGCCAGGCCAAGTCCCCACAAGGTGGCAGCCCCAGAGGAACCAGAGGCATCTCCTGGAAGCAGGTGCACTGGAGGGCGGGTCTCAGTCCGACCGCAGGGAGGAAGGTCCCCCACTCTGGTGTGATCAGGCCCGCCCTGTGAGCAGGAGTGCGCCCTGAGCTGGACTTGGCTCAGCCCTCACAATCAGCTCGGCGGGGTAACAGCCACACCCCCCAGGGACCCACATCTAGGACCCTGAGTGCCGAGCTGTGGGCTGCAAAGGCCATCTGCTGGGACCTCAGCAGGGCCTAAAGATGCCACCGCTCTGGGCCCCAAACTGTGGATCAGGCCAGGCAGCCAAGGCCGGGGGCAGAAAATCAAGTTTAGATGTCCAGAACTTCGACAGATGCCAGGAAGGGGCTGCACTGCGGCCTGCGGCCTGTGAGCCGAGCTGAGGCCCTGTACCGGGCTCGATGTGAGGTGCAGGCCCCCTGGCTGAGCTTCTCAGCTGTGCAGAGCGGGGGCACAGCTGCCATCAGCAACTTTCTGCCACCGGGCAGGTGCCAGGGCTCTTACCTGATGTACCACCAGCCCTCCAGGTTCTTCCGGATCACCTCCACGGTGACGCCCTTCTCAAAGCCAATCTCATCCTTGCTCTGGCTGGTGTAGGGCTGCACGGTGATGTACTTCTCTTCTGGGGATGGTGGTGGGGAGCAAGAAAGCAAAATCACTTGAGGTTGGGGTGGAGGCCCTGCTCCCGGCCTCGCTGGCCTCGCTCAGCGGCTTGCTAAGGTGCCCTAGGTCAGTCCACTTCTCCAGGGAAGCCGAGGACCAGGCCTCAGGGTTGGCAGTAGAGAGGTCATGAGGTCAGAGTCACTCCGGCTCCTGGTGTGTCAAACCCAGCCGGGACCCCCGGTTGCCGGGCAGAGCTCTGGAGAGCATGAAGGTAGCTCTCCTGGCCAGGCTGCCACGGCCTGGCACCCAGGTGGGGTTAGTTTGAGCCAGAGTCTGCAATCCATCCTAGACATTGCCTGAATATCTTGGGGCTCCCCCACACCCCTCTTTTGAATGTGCGTCCCTCTGTCCCTCATGCACTCTCCTAGCTCTGCTCCTACATTAAGCCCTCAAATTCCTCCTTGGTGACTTTCCCGTGGCTCTAGGGGGGGCCTCACTACCCCTAATAATAACACATTATTTCCCCCAAGTAGGTTTTGCAAAAACACTAGTTCAGTGGGAGTGGTGAAGATAAATTCCCACGGCCAAACCCACGTATGAAACTGCCACATTCACCCTGCTCCGGCCGGTGGACTTCACCAGCGGCCAGGGCACGTGTGCCCCGTGTCTCCTAGAGCTGCGTGTCCTCAGACCTCTGCCGGCTGGGGAACGAACCCAGGGCCTGGGGTATGCTAGGCAAACGTCCTACCACTAACTGCACTCAGGCCCTTTCTGAGAGGTTTTTACTACACTGTGACTTTAGGGTTCTGTTGGGAGCCTTCCCAAGGCACAGGGAGAAGGGTACCTCAGGACGAGGTTGGGAAGTGGTCAGGCGTGGGAAACTGGGGTACCTGGCACCTCTTTGGCTTTGTAAAGCTCCTTCTAGTGCCTCTGCTCAGGGTGCTATGTCTACTGGGGTCCCCTTCTGTCCTGGGGTTCCCTCCTGTCCTGGGGACCCCAGTAGACACAGCCCACGCCTGGCCAGCGAAGGACACCCTGCCTATTGGGTGACTGCCCAGAGGGCAGCTCAGGGCCCTGGGAGGGGCACAGTCCCCACCCACCCTTTTGGGAGAACAAGAAGAAAGCAGAGACAGAGAAGAAGGAATGTCCAGTCTGGGAATGCCCTTGGGCGGGTCCCTGGGAACCCTGCTGTCCTCGCCAGCCTGGGTGCTCCCAGGAGGCCAAGACAGCGCAGGGGCAAGAGGAGCAGAGGCTGTGCAGGGCTTCAGGGAGGAGGAAGGCAGCACTCGGGAGGGCCGGGTGAGGCACTGAGGCTGGAGGCTCCTTGAGAGCTCCAGCAGGAGGCGCTCTCAGCAGCCCGCCCCTGCTGCCTTCCAGCTGCGACAATCACCCCCAGGCTCCTTGGCAGGACCCCGTCTGCAGCCTCTGTGGCTGTGGGGATTCATCTGTTCGTTCTCCCCTGGATTACTAAGGTCCTGTCTTCAGCCCTGTGCTGGGCTGAGCTAGCAGCTCGCTTTAGGTGGAGGTGGCTGTCCTGCCAGACTTCAGGACAGAGCTGATGGGCCATCAGCCCCATCTGAAATGCTGCCGAACAGCGAAAGGTGGGTGAGGACGATGGGGCCCCACTCCTCGGCACACTCTCCCGCATAGCCGGCCTTTCTCAGCACGGGCTGGGGGTTCCTCCTGGGGCCTTTGGATTCCACTGCAGTCCTGCACAGGACAGCTGCCAAGCTGCCTGAGAACCCTGGCCAGCCAGATTCCGACTCGGTCTTGGAGACGCTCTGCGCTCTCCCCGGCCAGCACTCCTCTCGCCTGCCCACTCCTGGGCCTGCTCCATTTTCCAGCGGGGCACGGTGAAGTCTGGCCCAGGCGGCAGCCAGAGGGGCAGCGCCAGGCCTGGGGAAGCCAGGGCCTGTGGTCTACATTTTGCCTTTGTTCAGCGGGGCTATTTTTAAAAGCCTGTGGTTCAAGCAGGAAGCCATCATTACACTTTTCCTAGGGAAGGTTGCCTTTGCGGAGGAAAATGACAGCCCTCTTTGGAGGAAGATCAGAGGGGCCCTGCCCCACAGCCCAGAACAGTGCCTGGATCATCCTGTGTGGGCGCAGCCAGGTGTGGCTGCAGGAGGTCTCGGGGGGCACACGAGGAACACGGTCCCACCAGCCATGGGACTCCAGCTTGCTCTGACCTCTGGGGTGGCATGGATAGAACCACTGGTATCGGTTCTGACCAGAAAAGCTGAACCACTCCGGCAAGAGGCCCCATTCCTGGGGGATCTGGGCCTTGGCGATCACAGTCTCTAGAAGTTTCTGGGGCACTGCTAAGAGCACTGTCTGGTCTCAAGTGCTGTGGGGGTTCCAGCGAAGGAAAATTCAGGGCCGTGGTCCTTGGCACGGCTGGGAAGTCAGATCATCTCTTTCCACTTGTCTCTTGGGGCCCTCGGTTTTCTGCTCTGGTTAGCGCTGATAGCAGGGGTGTGGAGGCGGCCACACGGGTCTCAGACCTCCCAGCTCATGGGAGAGCCGAGGGACGAGCAGAGACAGACCCTCCACTGGACCTGGGCCGTGGTCCCCGTGGGCATGCCCAGGGTGCAATGGCCTCTGTGGCAGCCGAGTCACCCGGCGGGGGGGCCAGGGTCTCAGGGAACACGGTGAGAGAAGGAAGCTGAGCACACCGGTCTCTGAGGGCCTCTGGGCAGCCCTGCGGCCTGAGCACCCCTGCCTGCCCGGGGAGGGCCAGCCAGGCGGCTGTGGGCTGGGTGTGGGGGCAGGCGGCCTGGTCTGGTCTCCAAACCACAGTACTTCCTCTTTCCAAACACTTTCCTCTCTGTCAGCAGTCTCTCCATTCGCGTCCTGGCCCCCATACCTTGTCCTCCCCCAGAGAAAGAGACAGACAGATAGACAGAGACAGAAAGACAGACACACAGGGACCATGTGACCGCCAAGGCCTGGGTGGCGGGGGACTCAGGCACTGGAGTGGAGGCCCTGGGAAGCGCGACCTCCTCCCGTCAGGCCGCCTGGTGACCGCTGCCCACTCCCCCAGCTCTGGGTCAGCAGCACGGTGCCTCAGCCAGCTCTCTGCAGGCCGTTCTTGGCCGCCCGACTTCACACAGCCTCTAGGGCCAAGGCTGGGAAATTGTGCTATCTGGGTCTCTTACTTAACAGCGAGAAAGAAACAGATGTCGTGGGCTGGGCTGTCCTCCCGTCTGGGTGACGGCAGAACTGCGCATGAAGGTGGGTGCTTGTGTCTGCAATGATACTGTCCGCGTACGTGCAGCATGAGGGGTCGTGTGTGTGTGTGCCTGTGGGTGTTGCTGCCGAAGTCTATGCACCGTGTGGCTGTGAACAGGAGTCGTGTCTACAATGCAGCAGTGACTGTGAATAACGGACCCGGGGCACGGCCCACGTGTGACTGCACAATGGAACAGAGGACGTGTGTCTGTGGATCACTGCGTGCGCGGGACACGGCACTGCGGTCTCACTGGCCACAAGGCCATGCACGTGTGCAGACTTTGCTGGTGACATCACCCGATGTGTCTGCGCCCGAGAAGGCAGTCACATTTGGGCTCAGCATGTGGGACAGGACAAACCTTCGTCCCTGCTGTGCGACTCCAGGCCTGCTTCTTCCCAGCCCAGCCCCGCCTTCCAGCAGCGCTGCTCTTTCCCTTCTGGCTTTAGGGTGGCCTTTGCTTTACATCTGGCCTGCTACCCTCTCTAGAACTTGGCCCTCTGCCCTGCAGGACAAGTCGGGTTCCTCCTGGCCAGCACTGAGCCTGTGGCCACCCAAGAGTCCAGGCTTTCTGCTGCCTCAGGCCCTGAAATGTGTTCTCGCCGTCATCTGGAAACAAATGGGGGTAGGCAGCATCTCCGTGTTCCAGGAAGGTCAGGACTCACTACGGACCCTCTCGGGGATGGCGAGCTGGTGCCAGCTGTGGTGAGGACCACAAGGAACTGGTCACTCACTGGCTCAGGGCGAAGGTGCTGTGGGTGTTTCCGGGGGCTCTCAGAAGCCTTCTGTCTCTCACCCCGTAAGTTCCTGGACATTGGGAAAGCTCTAGGCCAGCAAAGCTCTCTGCTCCAGCATTAGCTTGCAGCCATGGCCTCCCTGGAATCCCTTTCATTCAGCCCTTCCTCAAGTCCCAAAGGCCAGCCCTCCGGCAGGGACTGGGCCCCTGTCAGCACAGGCTGGGACTGTGTCCTGGGCCGGGCTGGTCTGGCTCCAGGTCCTATCTGGCTGGGGCAGCCCTTCCTGATTTGAGCGCAGCTGGCTGAGGGAGGACGGTGTGGGCGGATCCTCCTTTTTACTCAGTTCTCTAGCAGCTGACAGGATGGAGCAGGACGCTGACAGGGACCGAGGCTCTCGGGTTCCTTTGATCTGCAGTGTCCGCAGCAAAGGCGACCTACCTCGGCGACCCGAAGGTCCCCTGCTTCCCTGTCCTCAGGACTGTCTTCCTTTCTGGTGGACCCACGATTGTGTCCTAAGGCCCAGGCCCACCCCCCGCAGGATGTTAGAGAGCTGGAGCCGCCCTGGTGCCACCCCAGTTCCCAAGCAAGGCCCCTTCCCCAGGCCCAGTGACAGCAGGTGACAGGAAAGCCTGGCAGTGAGTCTGCGTGAGCCCAGAGGCCCAGGCAGAGCAGAGAGAGAGCAGAGCAGCCGTTAGTAGGGGACAGACAAGAGTGGCAGGGGCGAGAAGCGGTGGCCACGGTCACCTCGGCTGTGCTGCCTGTTGACCATTCCGCCCAGGGTCCACCGGCGATCCAGGCGCCGCTGATAGGCCTTGCGTCTCTTGGACACTGGCGCGGGAGATGGTTGATGGTGCACGCGGCCGACATGAACCGGCGGAGAGAATGGAGATGAGGATGAGATGGGGGCGGGTGGAGGAAAGGGGGTGACGGGAAGGGAACTGGCCACACTCCCAGCTGCCAGCTCTCGGACTGGGCTGAGGGGCACATCCAGTGGGATGGGCACGGATGGTCGGCACGTGGGAAGAATTCAAACCTCAGCTTATGGCCCCACATCTACGAGGGAGCTAAAGAATTTAGGAGCTCAGCACCTTAGACCCAGCAAGGGTTCCTCACGCCAGCCCTAACCCTGGCTGCAGCCTGTCACGGTGGAGAGGACACCATTTCCCCAGTTCCTGGATGGTGCCCATCCTCAGAGGTGCCCGGGCTCCCAGGCAGCCGGGCTGGCATCCACTCCCTTACTCCCACCGTGGGCCAGGCATCTCCTGGGCAAGAGCGCGTGTGTCCAGGAGAGTTGGGGGCCCCGCCTCACTGGCTTCAGCTTTGCTGGCTCACCCGTCCCCACTGGGGAGTGTCACCTGGGGAGGACCAGAACTTCGCCTGGTGTCTCTGTATCCCCAGTGCGTGGCACTGGCCAACAACAGGGTTGCTGAATGAAATACCCACGGACGGGTGGCACAGCCCCACTGTGCCCCTTCCCACCGTCTCCAACAGCAGAGACCATGCCTATCAGCTTCTCAGTTCCTGAGACGCCTAGGCAGACCCTGCCCTGGTCCTCTGGTTGCCACAAGCCCCTAAGGACCCCTGGGCCCAGGTGCTGGTGTGAGATGGCCTGCTATCCCACAGGATTCTCAGGGAGAAAGGACACTGAACTCTGAGGTGCCAGCTGGCCCCACCTCTGGGCGCCGTAGAAACAGGCTGCCCAGCTGCCCAGGCCGGGAAGAGGGAGAGGCTGGTGGTTAGAACGAAAAGTGAAATGGTCCAGACACACTTGGACCAGCCCCACGAAGCCTTCCGGGAAGTGTCTGCTCTCCCAGAGAGGACAGTGGCCCATGTGACCTGCCCATTCTGAGCAGGCGACCTGGACAGCAGGCAGGAGGTGTGACTCTAGTCCAGCCCATTGCCAGGATACTGTCACCCGGAGAAGCCCGTGACCTCATCTGTCATAGGGTGACACGTCCTTCCCTGGTGTGGGCCAAGACAAGGGACTGAAAGGACCTGGGGACACTGACTAGGTCCTGGGCGAGGCCTCCTAGGCGGGGCTGGGTGTCAGGGCTGACGCAGCTTCTCTGTGAAGACAGACACTGGGGCTGATGCTGGTACTGGGGGAGGGGTCACCCGCATGGTCCCTGCGTGCCTGCTTTAGTGTGGACCATTTACAAACATCTGACCTGAGCTCCCTGCAAGGCCTTTGTGGCTGGCCCTAGTTCCATCACACAGCTGGGGAAATGGAGGCCCAGGGGTGCCAAGGAACCCTCTGAATCACAACAACCATGTGGTTGTAGGTGTGGAACCGGTGGACACAGCACAGTGGCCAGAGCCTTGGGTTTGGGGTACCCAGCCCGGAGCCCTTCTGGGGATCTGGATAGGAGAAACCTAAGAAGAGGTGCTGGAATTCACAGCTGGCCACAAGCGGCCACAGATGCCGGCACACAGATGCCACCAGAAGGGGCGGCGGGGGAGGGGCACCCTGGGGGCACGCACACGCGCGTGCACACTCCTCTGAGCAGAGAGCTCTGCACGGGCTCTGCCTGACTTATGCTCTATCGAGGTCAAGATCCTCCACACCTTGCTGACACTCACCCCTGAGCTTCAGGGCCCGCGGCTTCCACTACCTGCCTGACCCCGCTGCCCTGCCCTTCCTGGTGCAGCCTCCGCAGCCACTCACTGTCCAAGAGTGAGTCCCCGCATGGCCT
This sequence comes from Dasyprocta punctata, assembly GCA_004363535.1. Lineage (NCBI taxonomy): Eukaryota > Metazoa > Chordata > Mammalia > Rodentia > Dasyproctidae > Dasyprocta > Dasyprocta punctata. Next base: position 70,844 of record RJWM01005070.1, on the reverse strand, counting down.
TCTTGCTGACGAACAGGCACTTTGGTAGGGAGGGAAGGGCCCACGGCCCAAGCCGGATGAGGACAAGTGAGACTTGTTTGGAAGCCTCAGGCCCCTGCAGCTAGAAATGCAGGGACTAAAACAGTGTCCTCCCAGATGGTGGAGAGGGCATCCCAAGCCCTGGCCCAGCACCTGGGCCTCTGAACTCGGACTTGGACTGCAGGGAAACTAGAGCAGGCCAACTCGGCCACACCTCTCCACCTCGGCAGGGGTGTGGTGGGAACAGAACAGGGCGGGGATGCAGGCTCAGCCCCCGGGGTTAAGGAACATACTCGGAGCCCTTCCAGGGAAGCCCAATCCTTGGAGACTGTCACAGGTGGGTGCGCACTGCAGAGGCCTGGCTTGGGTCAGGGGCTGAAATGAAGCACTGACCCAGGAGGAAGGCGGGGCCCCAGGCTGCAGCCAGGGAGTCAGCACACAGTGAGCTGCTCATTCTGGACTGGGCAGCAAGCGAGGATAGAGGTGCAGCCTGGAGGAGGTCTGAGCCCTGCTGGCTGGCCTCCATCCTGCTGTCTCTCAGACACACCCACCCGGACCGTTCCCACTGGCCATTATGGGGGGAGTCTCTGCTGCCAGGCCCTGGGAAGTGTGGAAGGCCTTAGAAGCCCATAGCTGGGAACCCGTGTGGCTCAGCCTCCTGGGCTTGGGCAGCCTGTGCTGAAGCAGGGTCTACAGACCGTGCTAGCCTGGGGAGAAAGTCCTGGGAGCACCTCACAGAGCCAGAGCTACAGAAGGGCTGGCAACTGGGCAGGGTCTGGGCTGATCTCAGTCCCTGAGCCCCGGCGGAGGGCCCCGGTGGCTGGGTGAGTGGCCGCCCAGGGCACAGGCTTCCAAGCAGATTGAGGCATACACAGCTTCTTGGGGTCATCTTTGCTGTGGCAAGGCCGGTGTGGGCTGGGGGCAAAAGCAGGCCCTGTGCCCAGGACTTCCAGGGAGGAGTGTTCTAGAAGTCCAGTCCTCAGACTGCTTCCCCACCCTGTCTCAAAGGTGCCAAAGCCAACGGTCCACACCGCAGGAGAATTTCCTCGGTTATTAGCCCCGTGCTGGAGCCACTAAGGATGGGCGTGGGGAATTCGTGGGTCAGCCTCAGTGAGGAAGGGGCATAGGGATGGCCCAGCTCACTCTGGAGGTTCAAGTGGTTTTAGGGAAGAAGAGTGGGAGCGCTGCCTCAGGAAGAAGGGGTTGAGCTCACCCCAGCTTTACTACCCCACCCCCACCCCACAGGCCCTTACCTTCCCCAGCCTTGGGGGTGTTGATGTCTGAGTCATCCCGAGTGCCATTCTGGGCCTCCAAGTAGGTGGCCGGAACCCAGCCCTGTTCCTCAGAGGTGCTCACGAACCACCAGCCTGCAGAGGGGACAGAAGAAAGCAGGCCCTAAGAGGCTGCAGGATCGCGGAGGACACGGAGGCGAGGAGTGGCCCGGGGCACTGGGGAGCCAGACCGCACGGACACCTGGCCAGCCCTGGAGCCTGTGCCCGGCCTCAGGCAGAAAAGGCCAACACGTTCCCAAGGAAAGGGCCTCACAGACTGCCCTGCGTTCTTACAGGTTCAGTGAAAAAATGAAGTGGAAATCACGGCACGTCCTACGGGTGAAAGGCCAGGCACGCTGCGCGCACAGATCACAGAGGGCCTTTCAGCCCACGAGGACACGGGCGCCCAGGCAGGGGCCTCGCAGATCTTCTCTGGTGCCCTGGCGCAGGTCAGTGCGTCCCCCTCGGCTGCTCCTGGCTGCCCATCACGGGTGGTGCCATTTCCATGATAGGAAATGGACACTTGGTCTTTGTGTGACCCTGGGGGTGTCAGGGCAGCAGACACCTGCCCTCATCCAACTTCTGGGTGCAGACACTGGTTCTGGGTGGCTCTTATTCCTAGGAACTGACAAGGTCAGAATGTGCATCAAGGCTGGACGTGGTGGCGCATGCCTTTAATCCCAGCACCCAGGAGGCTGAGGTAGGAGGAGCCTTGTGAGTTCGAGGCCCGGTTTGGGCTACAACGTGAGTGCAACGCCGGCCTGAACTACATAGCTTGACCCTGCCTCAAAAAACTAGGGCTGGGAGTTTGGCTCAGCGGCTGAGGTTGTGAGTTTGATCCCTGGTGCCAAACAAACAAACAAACAAAAAATCCAAAAAGCAAAAAAAAGAATGCGCATTAAGCACCCTTGGGGGGGCTAACGGTATTGGGGCTTGCTTTGGGCCAAGGTCAGGGTAGAAGAGGTGTCTGAGGCCCTCAGGAGCTCCCTCCTGACCTCTGCCCGCACTCGAATGCTTTGACATTCAGATTAACAGAAGAGGCCACTCCTGACAACCAGGCACTGAGCAGAAGGCCGGCAGGACCACTGCTTACTGACATGGCTGAAGGTCTTGGCTGTCCGTCTCTCTTGAACCAGGAGGACCCTGAGTGCCACAAGCTGCTCAAGGGGTACTGGGGCTCTGTCTGTGACGGCATGTGTGGCAGTTTCTCTGCCATCCTTTGTGGAGATGGCCAGCAGAAGCAGAAGCCAAGGCTGCCAGGAGGAGGTGGCAGGGAGCACTCTGGCTGCTCCTCCGCACTTGGCTTGAGGTGGATCCCACTGCCCCCTGACCCCCGCTGGAACTAGGCCAGGAAACTACTATGCAGGCTGTGCGGGGCGCCTTTATCCCTTCCTCAGCCCTGCAGCCTTTGCACCCTCTGACCCTGTCACACATGGGGGACTGAGAGGCTTGACAAGCTCACTGCCATCCTCCCTGAAGCCCCGCCCCACGCCTTGGGTGTTCAGTGGCTGTGGTTGATGGAGCCCCCAAGGCAGCCAGAGGGCAATGAACTTCACAAGGGTCCTACTGGAGTGTCTCCTCCCTCAGCCTCTGGGGGAGCACTCTCAGGAACCCCAACAGTCTCTGCCAAGAAGTACCATCCCAGCAATTCCTCCACAGACCCGGGCCAGATTCCTGGCACAAAATGCCCCATCTCACTGGACTTGTACGGCAGGCCCCAGCTTCCTTGAGCACTGAAGTGGACACACCCAGCCAGCATCGCCTGCTGGACCTGTCACTTTCCGGATGCTACGGTCCTCCGGGACAGGTCTGTGACCCAGGAATCAACACGAGTGCTTGATGACCTGAGCTCTGAGCCCCACATCAGGCAGGGATTAGGGAGGTATGGGGAGGCCGAGGCCTGAGAGCTAAGTAATAAAGGGGAGACGTGAGACGGGGAGTGAGCCAGTCCTGACCACTATCTTCAAAGCTCCTAGTTCTATCGCGGTAAAGCCAGGGGACCTCACTGGACGGGTCGGTTGCAATGAGCCCAGGAGCTTCTGCTGCTATTTAGCTGAACCGGAGCTGGGACTCAATCATTTGAAGTCTTCACTTATCTCTATCAGCCAATAATCATCAGACATGATGATGACTGAAGTCCGCCACCTGAGACAAGCTTGGAGCACACATGTCAACGAAGCACTTGCTATCACACACCTCAGTAGTTGTGCACTGAGTTCTCTAAGTCCTGCTGGGGTCAATCACCAAAGCTTGCTCACCAGGAGAACCCCCCAAGCCCCAAAGATCAGTTGCCATAGTTCCCAACTTGAGATAACTTTTAGGAGATGCTTGAGAGCTGAGGCTGTCACAGGATTTCCCAGAGCCAGGTTTGTTCTAATGCCAGCTTACAGTGGCTCCCTCATCTCCAGATATTTTTTGGTTGTTGTTTTCTTGAGATAGGCTCTCGCTATGTAGTTCAGGCTTGAGCTCACTATGTAGCCCATACTGGCCTCGAACTTGCTGTGACTGTCTTGCCTCAGCCTCCCAAGTGCTAGAATTATAGGAGTGTGCCACCGTGCCTGGTGCTCAACTGCAGATTCTCTCCAAAGTCACCTCCTAAGGTGCATGCCCTGGAGCCAAGCCAGGGTCTGTTAGGTCATGGAAGTGCCTGGAAGGCCTGGCCTGGGGCCAGGGATTTCATCATCACTGGACACAGTGAGATGTGCTTTGAGGAATAGCACAGTTCGGAAGCATCGGTCTTGTTGAGTATTGGCCAAGATCCCTTCACAAAGAGCTTCTTTTTCTTTGGTACTGGGGATCGAACTCATGACCTCATGCTTGCCAGGCAGGTGCTTATGCTGTTGAGCTAAATCCTCGGCCTCAACAGCTACTTTTCCCACACCAAGGAAATGTCCAACACCAGCCTCCCCCAGCCGTGTTTGTCTACACTGGGAGCCCACTTCCTCCCTTTCCTTGTGCGAGCCCAAGGCTGGATGGCTATCTTTATTTGGACTTGGCCTTGAAAGTCATCCCCAGCAGAGGCTGGGCAGGCAAGCCCTCTCTGCAGGCACAAAAGGCTTTTAGGGGAGGCCAGGGAGGAGGTTACCCTTGTATGAGACTGTAAGCCTCGAACCCTGCTTTCCTGGGGGTTTTCTCCACCCGTCTTATTCAGACTTGTGTGTCCTGACTGCTGTAAGAAAGTCCCCGAGTCTGCCGTCCTCTTGCTGCCACCCTCTCCCTCCTGCATTGATCTTTCTTCTTGTGCGGAAGGCCTCAGGATCCCAGGACCTGGGTGCCCTCTCTGCTGAAAGCAGGTGCCCTCTCCCCTGACTTCTCCTGTGGGAACCCTTCCATGCACAGCTGGTCCCTCCTTCCCAGGAGCCAGATGGAGTGGAGGATGGAGCTGTACTGGTGGACACCAGGGCACTACTGGGCAGGGCAGGCCTGGCCCCTCCTCTGTCCCCACCTCTGCTGAGCGAACACCTGCCCAGGGTGAGTGGATGACAGAGGTCACTGAGGACAAAGCAGCGCCATGCTCACCCAACGCCGTCCCCTTGCCCCGTGGATGCACCCAGGGCCATCTGAGTCCTTTCTTCAAAATCTACTGTGCAGTAGCTACCGAGGCACCTGGCTGCATGACCTGCTGACAGTGGGCATCTGGCTCCCTGGGACAACAGCTTAGGAGCCCAGCCCCCCGGTGTGTCACTGTCCTCACGGTCTGGTGGGCCCTCCCAACCCTGCTGGGGAACACAAATCGGGGCTTCCGCTCCAGCCCCAACACGTGCAGAGCTGGGCTCCACAGCTTCCAGTCTCAGGTTCCTCCAGGTGCCAGAGATGACGGCTGCAGAAAAGCTTGCTGCCACCTGGGCTGTGGGCACCTGTGCTGAGCTCGAGCTGCTGGTGGGCATGGACAGGTGGGCATGAGCATGCAGCTGGGCTTCCTGCGAAGACTTCCGGGGCCCGGGATTTAGCTCAGTGGCACAGCACCTGCTTGGCAAACGTGAGGTCATGAATTTGATTCCTGGTACCAAAAAAAAAAAAAAAAAGCCTTCCTGGGCTGCTGTCACCACAGCTGCTGACAGGGCTCAGCCAGATGCCAATGGCTCAGATGTCAGCTGCAGCAACCTGGGCTCCTGAACAAGTCACCTCTTCCCTGAGGACCACAGAATCTGAAGCCCTGAGTGGCTGCCTAAGAGGACCCCTGGGGTCTCCAGGCTCCCCTCCAAAGCACGCCTTTGCTCCAGAGTCTGGTGTGTGGGGTGTGCTGGGTTTGGGGGCGGGCAGTATGTCTGAGTGCGGTGAGGCGAGTTGTGAATGTGCACACATCTGTGTGTGGATGGGCACATGCGCACGTGAGAAGGAAGCCAGTCCTGTGTGCGCACGTGTCACACACAGTACACCAAGAAGGGTGCCGTGTCAGTCTCTCAGCTTGACATGAATCACTTTATTCTTCAAGGATCTTGCGAAATAATGTCACTGTTACCATCCCTTCCACTTCGCAGATGTAAAAGGTTGGCTCTAGATCCATCCCAGCCACTGCCAAAGCAACACGGCGTATGCTTGCCGCATGCACGAGGGGAAAGGCGACTCCTTGGAAAGCACGCCTTGAATCCCGGCAGCTCACTCCTGTCCCTGTCCGAGAGGGGACGCCGAGGCCTCCGAGCACTCGGATGCGTGTGCGTGCTGTGAGCAGAGGTGCTGCCGCCCTGTGTATCTGAGGGTCGTGTGCACAGGTGAGAGAGCACAGGGCAAGTGCGTGGGGCGCCACACAAGCAGGTGAATCCCTAAGAGAGCCGGCGCCCCAGGGGTGGCCCTAGGGGCATCCACAGTAGTGCGACAGCCTGGGAGTGGTTGGGGTGTCTGGGCCAGCTGATTTGGACACCTGAGCCCTGACCTGGACCTGGGGAGCTGCAGGAGAATGAAAGCTCTGTCCCACAGGTGGGCTTGCTCTGTCCTCGCAGACGTAAGTCATGATGGCAAAGCATGGTGGGAAATGGGGCTGAAGAGGAGTTCTCTCCAGGAAGGCGCTCTGCCTACAGCGTCCCAGGGCCACTGTTGAATGTGGAGGGGAGAAAGGACGGAAGCCGGCCTAACGCCCCCTTTCAAGTCCATCGTGCGGCCCACCTCCTTTAGTCCTCTCCTCCTCCAGGTTCCTCGACTGCGAAGCGCCCAGAGTGTCAACCCCACAAGGCACAGCTGCTTTGATCTCTGAGAATTAGTCTTCTCGTAACTGTCAGTCTGGCCGACGAGGAAACTGAGGCACGAAGCTCAAGTGCAGGAGCCAAAGATCTTGGTCTGAACCCTCCTGCGCTGTGGCCTCAGGAAAGTGCCTTAACCTCTGTGAGCCTCAGTTCGCTCGTCTATGAAATGGGAGCACACCATCTACCATGCAGGATGGGCTGGCCATGGGGTGAGGAATGACTCGCAGGTCTGAACAGCAGCTGTCCACTTTCCTGAAGGCAGGACCACAGCCCAGCTGCCTCATGCATGTCCACGCTCCAGTCTGGCCCTGCCAGCCCTGCCTTCCCCTCCGTCCTCCAGGCCTCCTTTCCTGGGGAGGAGATCCACGACCCTGGACTGGGAAAGCAGCCATGCCCGTGTCTATGTGGGCCACTGGTCTCTGGCGGGCGGCACACCTGGTATCCTCCTAAGAAGTCAGCTGGCGTCCAGGAGGAAAGGGAGCAGGCCAGGGGATGAGGCAGTGAAGCTGGTGGCAGCAGGAGATGATGGGGACCCCAAAGGGGTGTGGACTGGCTGGGATGGTCTTTAGTGTACGCCTCTAGCCGAAGCTGCCAGCTCTGCCCTGTGCAGCCGGCCAGACCCTTGCTTGGGCAGGTCCTTCCACTGAGGTGTGCACTGTGGGCCCAGGCCCTTGGCTGGGAAATGGTATCATCCAAAGAAATTGGGCAAAGTGTATCTGACATGCAGGAGGGGTCTATCTCCAGGCTAAGCCCAGGCTGGCGCAGTTACTTGGGTGTAACAAACTGGCCAGTGCCCTGCAAGCTGTTTCACGCTCGCCTCTCCTTCCACCAGGGCCAATGGCTCTGCAGGCTGAGAGGCCAGGACCCAACCCTCCCCAGGAGGCCAGCGCTCAGAGGGAATGGTGATGTCCCCTGTCATGCGCAGCTGGCTTTGCTTGGTGGGCTTCAGGGACAACCACTTCACAAGGGCCCAGGGGCCACAGAGAAGGGCGCATCAGGACAGCTAAGCAGCTCTGGGCCAGCTGGGGAAGGGAGACTGCACAGCCAGCCCCCGTCCACCCAGGAACCAGAGACCCTCTGCAGGCCCAGCCTCCTCCTCGGCGGGCTGATCACCTGCACGGACTCTAACTGGAACCTCCCAAAGCTGGGATGGCGGGAAGGAGTGGTGGAGAAGGGACAGAGAAACCGCCAGTGACACACAGACCGGGGACTCAGGGGGACCAGAGAGAGTGAGAGCAAGGCCAAGACAAGGGAGGCGTTGGGGGAGAGACGGGGAAGCGGCTGGGGGCCTCAGCCTTTCCAAGAGGGGGCCGCGTCTGGCTGGGGGAGGCAGGAAGTGATGGGCGCTCCCAGTCCACAGCTGTCCCCAGGGTGACCAGGCCACAATGGCCTCCTTAAGGAGGGAAAATAATGAGCTCATTAGGCCAGCAGGAGGCCAGCTGCACACAATTAGGATGTTAATAAAGTCCTCCAAGGTCACAGCTCAGTGTAGGATAAAGCATGCAGTGGGGGAGGGGAGACCCCGGCTTTTTCCTCTTCCTCTGAAATCCTCTCCATCTTTCCAGATTCGAGATGTGTCTTCCAGGGGCCCCAGTTCTCCCCTCCCTCCTGGCCCTGCTCACCAGGGGGCTTGGCCCACAGGTGCTTCTTAGCCCTTTCATAGGCTGGACCTAGAATTGAACCCCAGCCTCACCACTTCCTTGCTGGGTGACGGGGGCCAAGTCCTTGCCCTGAGACTGCCGGCTACCCACCCCTTCAGGCGGCCCGAATTGGTGACACAGTATGGTCAGCAGCTGGGAGCTTTTGGCGCTGCAGGTAGTCACTGAGCAGCCCGAGTGTGCCGGGCGCTGTCCAGACAGGAAGCACCACCACCGTGAACGACGCATGGGGCCTCAGCTCCGTCTCAGCACCCAGGCAGGGCACACAGAGGAGGGGCACGGCACTGGCTGCTGGGGCCCAGCAGAGCAGCTTCCTGTGCCCCCGCCGCAGGCTCTGAGTGCAAACCCAGTGCACAGAGACAGCAGGAGACTCGCACTGGAGCCTGGGAGGCCCAGCACCTTCGGGTGCTCTCCAGGGCTTGCTCGGCCCCTCTGGGGTGGTCTGACACCAGTCCCATCTAGCGGGCCACTAACTGCAACCCAGGCCTCCCTGGATGCCCACGTCCAAGCAGGGAGGGTGGGTTATGGAGCCACCTAGGGTCTTCATGGTTTGGGTTCTGGGGGCCTGGAAGCCCCTTCTCCCCAAATCCAAACCAGCCCCCAGCCTGCTGCCCGCAACGCCTCCATTCTGGTGCAGACCTTGTCCCCTAGAGAAGCGCGACACGTCTAGACAATCCCACGTTCCCTCCTGGGAGCAGGGCTGGAGAGGGAGCAGGGTGAGGACTGGTGAGCACCAAATGGTGAGGTGGGGAATGCTGAGGAGGAAGAGGACCGAAGAGGCTTGGCCGGGCACACGGCACCAGCACTGCCCACCTGGCCACACCACAGCTGGCCCCTAAAGGGCTGCTTCTGCCCTGGGCCCAGGCTGGCCCCTTCCTGGGGCCTTGAGAGGGGTTACGGCAGTGATGGCAAACCTTTTAGAGCTTCTGATGATACAAAGGGCCCACTGTAGCACGCGTGCCACAGGCTCACCACCACTGGGCTAGAGGAACTAGAAATGCAGACTGCTCATGTGCACTGGGCCTTTAAGAAGAGCAAAAGGCAGCCCTCCCTGGCCAGGCCTCCCCTGGTCAGAAGGCTCTGTCACTGTAGCCCTTTGCCAAGACACACTCCAGCTCCCAGCATGTGGCGCCATGGTCCAAAGAAAACAGAAGTGGCTTTGGGGTAGGTGAGAGGCTCCCCCAGGCCCCCCATGTGCACCAGCACTGCCCCTGCCCTCTGACCCACTCACCTGTCCTGCTGCTGGCACCCACCCTGCTCTGTCGTCCCGGCCCTTTCCTCTCCCCAGATGGGGCTCTGAGGCCACCAGGGCCCCAGAACCTTCCCTTGGCGCCTGGATTCCAAGACCATTAGCACAGGCTGCTACGTCACCATCTGGAAGGCTCTGTGGAGTCCATGGCAAGAATACAGCAAGAGCTGGGCTGCTGCCGCCCCTCCCGCCTGGATTCTAGCCTGCCCACCATGCGGGATGAGCCCAGAGCTGGGTTGGGGCCAGGCCAAGCCCATGGGGCTCTGGTGGGTCTGGGCAGGCCAAGGTCACAGGCGAACTAATGCGCATTTGCAGGCCAAGAGGGGCCTGCAACGGAATGACGGGTAGTGCAATGGGAAGGGTTTTAAGCAAGAGCTCCTAGGCCAGGCTGCCCGGGATCACTGTGCAGCTGACGAGTTAGGGCAATGACCTCAGTGTCCCCCTGTACCCTCATCTCACAGCACTGTTACGGGGACCACCTGAATCAGTCCTCAGAAAGTGCGCAGAGCGCGCCTGATTCTCAGCAAATCACAAAGGGCTAACATTAAATACAAGTGCAAGCCACAAGGAATTCTAATACAGCAGCAATTTTAAGGAGCTCGAAGTAAGGGGGCGGGTGTCTTGAAATCTCAGGAGAAGAGAGAGACAGGTGTCCCTGACATTTAGCCGTGCCTGGGAAGGTCTCCACTGAGAACGTGTGGGTTTGGTTTGAGGCCTGGCATGGGTGGGAGTTGGGGACAGATGGAGAATGCCAGATGGCCTGAGGCTCCTGCAGTGGTGTAGGGGCAGGAAGCACGGCCACACATAGGGTAAGGCCCCCAGGAGACTGCTTTGGGTATGGGAGGTCCTGTCTGTCCCAGCCATGGGATACGGCGGTGGCTGATGCAACGCTTGCTGAGGGACAGGGAGAGTTGGTAGAGAAGAACTTGAATTGAACTGCAGCTAAAATCTGGTGGAGACGGGGAAGGGCAGGCTGGGTGGGCGGCACGGTACCAGCAAGGGCAGAATGGAAGGGGGCATGGCTCGGCCTTGAGATGCCCAGGATATGTCACAGGACATGTCCGCGAGAGACAGAAACAGAAGGGACACCACCACTGAGTTACCATCCCCTGCCTACCCTACTCTTCGTGGAGGTGCGAGCCTGCGGACAGAGTCCTGAGAAGAAGGCATCTCTGAAGGACAGAAGACACAGCAGGTAAATTCTAACATAATCATCAGTCACGTGCTTGGCAGGAGAGAAGTGGCTGGGGAGAACGAGACATTCAAAGCCGCCAGAGGAGTGGGAACCCTCAGGGGGATGCAGAAGGTGGGGAACACGGCCTTCCCCGCTTCCCCTGCGGTTCCAGGACGGGAAGAGGAGGAAGGAGGTGAGTCTCTCTCCCGACTAAAGAACAGCCCGGGCGGGGCAGCCTGCAGGGAGGGCGGGGGTCTGCGGTGCTCCTGAGCAGTCCTGAAAGGCTGCTTGGACTGGAAGTGCTTGCTGACTACAGCAGGGCAAGTGGGTTCATGGCGGAGATAGGCAGCTCTCCTTGCTGGCCACCGGAAAAGGCCACCTGGAAAAGCGCCTTCCCCTCCCCACCATCACGGAGACATCACGGAGACAGATGGGAACAAAGCCAGGGGATACCAGATGGGCAAGGCCCTGGCTTTCAAGGAAAAATTCTAGCTCAGAGATCAGCAACCTCAATGCTGGCTGTGGCCATGCGTAGCATGGATTCCCAAGGGATGCAGAGGGCCCCGTAGGGGACCCCGCACTGATCTAGGCAGCACCGGAGGGAGGCTGTAGCGGGAAGAGACAGGGCCAGACCGCTCTGGGTTCTGAGGGACAGTGAACCTCGGCTTGGCAGTCCAGGCCTCGTCTGTCCGAGCTCCTGGTACCCAGGGCTGCAGGGAGCACCGCGAGGTCCACGGCTGCCGGCCGACGCGTCTGCTGCAGGCGCGATCGAGCCGGGCCTGCTGGCTCCTTTCACCAGCCCAGGATGAGGACAGAGACACTGTGCTGGTGGCACCATCTCCTTTAGCAAAAGCTGTGCCAGGATCAGGAGCCAAAGGAGCAGGCCTTTGCAGATGGGAAGGGTCGCATCCGACGCCATGCTACGTCTTACACGGGAAGCTGACAGGACGGGGCTCAGAACGGTGACCGTGAAATTTACTGTCCACATGCTTCACGGCAAACAGGAGGACTACGAATCATGATGCCACCGTTTTTGTACCGAACTGGGAAACCTCAGGCAAGGTGGTCAGTGCGGCCCGTCCTTCGGCAGTGCGGAGGAGCGAGGCGTTCTGAGGCCCACGGGGCCGGCGGAGGCTGGTGCCGGGGTTGGCGCCCGGGTCTGCCGCGTAGGGCAGCGCTCACAGCCCGCTCCCTGCTTCTCGGGAGACTGCACTGGCTGCTCGTTCTGTTTGCGCCCCAACTCTCCACTGCACAGGTTACCAAAGAAACCAGTCCCCTGCCTGGCTTCTCCCCAACTCCATCCTTCCCCACCGAGCCACGCTGTCTCTCAGGAAACCTGAAGACAGGGCCCTAATCCCCATCCCCCACCAAGGAGGCCACGTGGCAGGGCGGGACAGGGCCATGCGGGCCACAGAGGATTTCATGACGGCTATGACGGCGCTGGGCACTGGGAATGTTTCAGCTCCATAGTTTAGGCCACGGTCACAGTATAAGCAGCCCACTGCTGAGACTGTGTGATGAGCTGGAATCTGTGTGTGCTGCTGGGCATGGAACCCAGGGCCTCCTCCATGCGAGGCAAGCGCTTTACCACAGAACTACATTCCCCGTTCTAGCTCTCTCTCTGTCATCTATAATTTGAGACAGGTTCATGCTAAGTTGGCCAGACTAGTTTCAAACTTGGGATCTTGCCTCAGCCTCCAGAGTAGCTGGGATTACAGCTGTGCACTGATATGCCTGGTGCAATCTATTTATTTAGTTTTGGTTTTTGAGACAGGGTCTTGCTATGTAGTCCAGGCTGCCCTTGAACTTGCAGTGCAGCCCAGGCTGGCCTTGAACTCACGGTGATTCTCCTGTCTCACCCTCCTGAGTGCTGGGATCACAGGAGTGCACCACCACATCCAGCTTTATCTTTTTATTTTTAATCTGAACTAAGTAAACTGTTAGGGAAACAACAAAGATCACAGACTCCAACCATAAAAGCACACCTGACGAAAAGAAAGCCCTGGAGCAGATTCCAGCTGGGCCATGACTGCAGAGGCTGAGTCTGTAGCCTGCGCCCTCTTTTACCAGGGGAGAAGCACTTGGTGGGGGACTACAATAGTGGACCATCAAGCTGAAACAAACCTGAAGGTTTGCGAGAGAATAAGAATGGGACAAACCTTTCCAACTGCATGAGGCAAAAGTATTGCTTATCGCCTCCCTGAGAGCTGAGACCATTGTAGGACCATGATGGAGGGCAGAGTAGTTTCGCAAAACAAACACGACACTGGATGCCACCTGCCCCTTCAGGACAGCCTGGGAAAAGGCTAAGGAAAGCGGTAGTGGTGGGATGAGAATCTGCAGTCACATGGCCTCTCCGAGGTGTGGAGAGCAAACAGCAAAGCCTAGAAGTGCCTCAGCACCTGTCTGGGCATTCTGCTTGCCCTCGTGGTCTGCCCAAGAGGCCATGGGAACAGAACGTCCTCGGTCCTTACTGCCCACCGGAGAGGGGAAGGGTTATCCCCATCTGTGAACCAGCTCTCTCCAGACCCTAGGAAGTATACACCGATGAATCTGCATACTTCTTCTCTAAAACTGGAAGCTTCCTGGCCCTAGAATTGAGTTGGTTTCACTAAAAGCCATAGACTGATAATAACCCTCTCCCTCCCAGCTGAGTTCAGCCCCTCTTCAATCGGACAAAAATAAAACAGGGGCAATTGCAACTTTTAAAGACCATCTCCATAAACAAAACAAGCCCACTCCACAATTTGTCGAGGGTTTCCCTCCCTCCAAACCCTCCTTATTTAATTTCTGGGGAATTTTAAATAGAGGGCTTGCAAAAATTCTGTACCGCCTGACGTCAACAGCACTTGGAAAACACGGATTTTGCTGCGCAGTGAGGGGAGCAGCCACCACGAACGCCGATACTTTCCAGGCTCCTTTCCCACTTGGAACTTGGGAGCCACTGGTGTCACCCTGGAAGACAGTGGAACTCAGTGCATGCCCAGAAGAGCCTGTCTTTGTGGGGTCCATTAACTCTGCAGCTCCCCAAGTCCCCGGGCATCCGGCCTTTTAACTAAGCTGAGTGACACCTGGATGAACGTTTCCTTAAGTGACTTGACTATAAAAAATGCAAGCATGCTTTTTCAGAAAGACATGTTTCTGTGTTACATGGAATGAAACACCACTACCCCAAACAGAAGATAACTGGAAAAATACAGACCCTTAAGGTTTAGCAAAACGTTCAGGCGAGTTCTAACACAATACTAAGACTGGGTCAGGTTTTTTCTTAAGCAAAGGACATTGGGCAGGGTCAAGGAGGTACCGACACCACAGAAACCCAAGTGGAGACTCTCCCCTTAGCCCAAGGTGGAGAGAAAGAAAACAAAGGCCCTTCACACAAAGGGGTTCAGGGCCACTTTAGTATGTGTTCACCCCACCCACATCTGCATGGCCCACTCTCTGGGCAACGCTGATCTTGCTTAGAGTCTTGGGTTAAGAATCTGCATCCCCTGGACCTAAACCCAGCTGGGCAGCGGCAAGCTCTGAAGAATCTGCATCCCCTGGACCCAAACCCACTCATCTTTTCTTCTGAAAGAAAGAGAAACAAAGTCACCCACCCTACCGACTTACTCTGAGATAACAGGAAAAGTGCTTTGGAAAGTCTGCAGGCCATTGGCAGACTGGCTATGATTTCAAGCAATTTCAGGAATCCAATGGACTCAGAATTTCGACCCTGACAGAACTCACTGGGCTGTCAGAGAAAGGAAAGGAAAGTGAGGGTGCTGTGGGGTGGTGTTCCTGCACAGTGAACCTTTCCAGTGACCACGTGGGCTTCACGTTATCCCCACTTCACAGACAGGAAAACGGAGGGGCAGAATGGCCACATAAGGGTCACAGGGTGGCCCCTCTGGCAGGGGGACCTGGGCAAGAGCTCTTCTTGGGGTCCAGGGAAAATGATCTCTATTGTACTCTTGTTGCTCCTGAACGTGCTGATCTCCGATTCATCACGGTATTCAGACCTCTGTGAAGTTCCTGCGAGCTCCTGCTTGCAGGCAGCCTTGTTTCCTGCCCTGGCTGCCCCAGATTTGAGGTTTGATTGGGTCATGTTTCTCTGCTGGACCCAGAGCCCCCGAGGACAAAGGCTGGGTCCTGCTCACCTTGGTGCTTTGGACTGAGAAGGGTCCTGGCAGCTGCTGTTGCGAATGAAATGCAGTGACAGACTGGCACGGGCTTCCTCCCTCCCTGGCCTCTACAACCATTCCGGACCTTCCTGCCTCTTTTTCCTTGGAGTCTCTCAAACCCAGCTCCTGGGGTCAGCCAGGACCGGGTCTGGGCGCACTAGCATGCCCAGCACTGCTGCTCTCCTAGGACCCAGCGGAGCCACTCAGGCCCCGGGCAATGGTTCCTGCTCCAGGTCCCTAACTTAGGAAAGTAACTGACTCTCAACACTCTGCTACCCAGGGGATTTGCCCACAAGAAACTGGGGGACATCACCGCTCGTTGCTCATCTGGCCCCAGATGACCCGGTAGGCAGACACTCCCTGTAAGACAGAACTCCTCGGTCCCTGCCTGGTGGAGAGGGGAACAGGGCCCTGGGGCAGACCGCTGTGAGCCCCCAGCTGCATCCGGAAAGGAGGAGGGCTTGCTTGTGTGCCCTGCAGGAGGCCTGCGTGGCTGCCTCAGATGGGCTCGTGAGGGGTCACGTAGGGCACCCCCTGCATTCCCCCACGAGTGTCACCCCGAGAGCGGGCCTGTCCCTGGTGACTGGGTGGTGGGGCCTCCCTGAGCTGCGCTTTTCCATTCCTGGGAGGGGAGAGGCTCAGGCGGAAACGGCCCAGTCAGGTTCCTGGTATTAAGTCTCTAGAAAGCAGCAAGTGGGTTTAACTTGAGCCCTAAATACCCTTGTCCCAGGATGATGATCCTGGAGTCTCTGAGGGGTTAGTTTGTGGTGAGCGAAGAATAAATTCTCTGAACTCCTTCCTGCCCCATTTTGCTTCTCATCAGCGATTGGACAGGCAGGGCTGATGGACACCCATTAGCACCAATGAGGGATGCAGCTCTCTCCACGCTGCCAATCCTTGGTGCCTCCCACCTCCAACACCAGAGAGGGAGGGCCATGCAGAAGACCCCCTCACCCGGGTGGGAGCAGGCAGCTGACTGCTACCCTCCAGTCCGCCTGTTCCAGGAATGGGGCACCAGGTCCTCCTTGTCCACCTCTGTGTCACGCAGCAGGAGATAAGGGCTGGGGAATGAATGAATCAATGTGTGATCTCTAGCCCCTGACCACCTGCTCACTTTTTTGCTCAGTTCTAGACTTTTCCATTCTCAATAAGGCCCAGTTTAATTAGTGCCCTGCCCGAGGGCAGGGATGGTGTAGGATGCTGGGGAGGTCACCAGCCTAGCCTGACCTCTGTACCCCACCCCGCCGTTCGCAGCCTCAACAACGGTCACCCACCCTCTCCGGCAAAGACTGTTCTAGAAGCAGTTCTAGGATGGGGAGGCCGAGTCAGAATCAGGTAACAGAAGGTGGGCTAGAGGCTGGCCACGAGCAGCCCCCCATTAAATATGTCTTGGCAGCGGCAGGCCCAAGACATGCCCCCCTCCAGCTGAGTCCCAGCTCTTCACCTTAGCAGGTTACAACGTCACAGGAAGTGAGAAATACTGAAACATCGCATCGTTGGCTCCAGTCTGGCGTGTGTGTCAGCCTGGACGTGGACGCCTCTATCCCTCACCCTCTCTGTCCTATCTCGGGATCAGAGTTGCTGTCCAATTGGTTCCAAATCCACCCAGCTGCAAGCCTCCACCCCGCCAGCCACTTCTAGGATGGCGTCTCTTCTCCTCGGGCCCTGAAGTGGTAAGACCACCCTGTGTGGGCTGAGAGATGGGGACACAGGAGGAGGGTTAGGACTGAAGTCTAGAATCCTCCTCCTTGCTGCCAAGTCAGTGCTGACATGAATCTCTGGCCCCGCCAGAAGTGGAGGCCCTTTAAGTCCAAGGAGGAGAGTTTGTATCTGACTGTGCAGCAGGGTGTGGGACACGGGGCCAGAGCCTGTAGCAGAAAAAGAATAAAGACTCACAGGGAGCCAGCAAGGCAGGACCCATGCCCGATTATTCTCCCCCTGCAGAGCCTGGGTGAGGAGGTAACATCCTCCTCCTCCAAGGAGTGGTCAGGTTCAATCCTACCCTTTTGGCAGCAAGGTCCAGGTAGGCCCGATCTTCTGAGCTAGGGAAGCACATTCCCACACAGTCAGGCCTCTAGGGAGCAGTATTATGGAGGAGGGGAGAGGATGAGAAGCAGCCTGCCCCCTCCCCCAAGGGCTGGACCGGAGCCAGGAGGGATGAGAGCCCCAGTAGTCCAATGCGCTGAGCCATTCTCTCTGGCTCCCCCACCTGGCCATCTCCCTGGCCCCTCAGACACCCCACGAATGCACAGGGTAAACACACAGAAAACGCCAGGCCGCTTGGCTGGTGAGCAACGCCGAGCTGCGGAGGCCCCAGGAACACAAGACAGGCTCTGGGAAAATGAGATCTCCCACTGCACCCCAATGAAGATTGGGGGCAGGGAAGAATCCAGCTCCAGCAGCCCTGGGGGTTAGTGGAGGCCGCACTGCTGGGCCTTCGGGGACCCCTTGCCAACTCCCATTTTGGCCTCCCTTTAAGCCCCAGCGCTGCGGCTTTCACAGATCTTGTTTAACTTGAGAAGGGTGGGGGAGGGGCCAAGGAATACTGCATTCTTCCCCATCAAAGCCCAGAGCCTAAAGTAATACTTCTGGTTTTAAGTGATGCCGGCCTGTTTGTGATTATGGCCCTTCACTGGCTTTCTGGCAGGGCAGCCCTGGAACCCTCCCTCGCTTGGATAATCCTGTCCTCATGTGACATGACCAAAGACGTCCACTAGCCCCTCTGCTTTCAGTGGTTCTCCATGGCAACTCTTCAAAACATTAAAAAGAGTGAGGAAAGCCACCCCAAACCCCTAACGTGAAATTCCACAGTGCTCATCAGATTCTCGCTGTCCCCAGTACTGTCCTGGAAAACACACGCTTCGCCAGCCGCCCCACTGGCAGATGCAGACTGCAGGAGGGAGGAAGGGACCGATCGTCTTTCTCCTCTGAAGGCCCTCCTCCACATCAGGGGTGGGGTGCGCGCGCGCACACACACACACACACACACACACACACACACAGAGGAACATACACGTATGCAAACACAGGAACGCACACGTTTGTACACACATGTGAATGTTCTTTTACTGTTATAGCACAGAAATGGCTTAGGGAAACTCAACACTATTCCTCAGCTGTTCTTTCCCCAGAAATTCAATATGTAAAGCATTTGGCCTCCCAAAGCCCACTCCAAAGTTGTCCAGGAGCTCACTTTCCCTGTGATCGCCATTACAAACCCAGGACATTTGCGGCCACTGACTCATTTAGTGAGTTGGGGAGAACTGGCCAAAGCCTGGCCTCCATGGCCAAATGCCCTCCGCCCGCTCTCTGCACAGAGTGTGGCTGCTTGCACTGAGGGCTGAGGAGGTGAGCAGGCTGCCTCTTGCTCAGCTTGCTAAGAGCACAGTGGTCGGCGAGGGCAGGGAAGCATGGGACTGGCAAAGCAACCCTGGCCACTGCTGTCACCCCTGATCGCCCTTCTGTCCTTCAGATGAGGAGAGCTGGTGCTCAAAGAGACCAAGCAGCTTGCCTGGGGTCACCTGACTGACCAGTGCCAGGACCTAGAACCTAGACTCTTACGCAAAGCCCAGCGTTCCTTCCACAGTGGCACACCACCACTGCCCGTTACTGTGACACCCTAGCCCTCGGCCAAGTGGCAATCCCTTGACCCAGTGCCTGGAGTAAGAAGAGGGTGTCTGCAGCTGGCAGAAAGCTCCATCTGGTCAAGCCCAGCATGAGAGTAGCCTGGAGCCAGTGCTGCAGATGCTGGTGTGGGGACCCCGAGCCCCGCATCCTTACCGTGCCTACTCGCTACCCACTTCCCCATCACAGCTTCTTAAAATCTTGCCACAAGCAAAAGATGGTGAGCGTGCCGAGCTATGGAAGGCTGGGGCCAGCAGGACAGAAAATAAACGAGAAAGATACTGTCCAGAAACGCCAGGACTGGGTGCCTGGCCAACCTCAGCAGCAGCCTCACTCCCTTCCGGAGGAAGCAGGGGATGAAAAAGGCTGAGCAGGCAGAGCCCGGGTCTCAGAGGCCTCAGCCCCCATATCCGGAGAGCACCGGTGCCTCCCCCAGCTTGTCTCCAGCGCCATGGAGTGGCATCGCTAACACAGGCTCTGCTCTGCGTTCTCCCGCAGGGGTGTCCCAGGCCAGTCCTACGGGGGAAATGAAAGACCCTCTGAACGCCTGGCTCCAGCCTCAGCTGCAGGCTGGAAGGCCCCATGCGGGGAGCAGTGGTTCGGCAGGAAGCACAGCCTGGGCACCTGCGCACCTGCTCCCCACCCACCCTGGCACGTGCCGCCCCTTCCTGGGGCTGCAGAGACAGCCACTCAGCGTCAGCCCTGCTGCAGCCTGGCTTCCCCGCCCCAGGCGCCTCATGCAGGGGAGGCCCTGACACTGCTCGGCAGGTCCTTCTAGCCTGCGTGCTGCCGGCAGCACCACGTTGCCCCTTGTCCGAGGCCTGCCTGCTCTAGGAGCCTGCTTTGAGCCCGGCCTCTGGGGCTGGCAGTACCCAGCTATAGGTGTCCCAGGTAACTAATCTACTTGCCACATCTGCATGTGGGCTTTTACCCTGCAGGTACAGATACAGCCCCACAAGCTGTCACCTGCAACTGTGGGGAGACAGGGACTGCTAGGTTACACCACAGGGCCAGTCTTAGGCGCTCGGTATTTGTTGACTGACTTCATAAACTGCAAGCTATGGAAGCAGTCCCTGTTGTAGGATTTCACTGAAGGTTGAAGGTTGGGAGGGGAGGAGGGAAGGTGGCAGGTCTCCTGGTGGGGGGTTTAGGGGACAGAGACCAGAAGGGGTCCCTTGGGTTGGCTGCAGAGAAAGGTGGCATGGGCTGCGCCCCGATTAGCACCAGTCAAGGCATGGCCCAGGCTCCACCCTCTCACCCTAGCCCTCTTTGCTGGGGACCTGGTGTCATAAGCTGACCCTCCCCAAGAAGCTGGTGAGCCACAGGCGTAATGCTCCTGACTTCTCTCGCAAGAAACTGGGTCAATGTGCTTCCCTTCCCCTTAGGATTTCCTCTGGCCTTTTCGCTATGCCAGCAGATGCTTCAGCAGACTGAACCCTGCTTTCTCCTTCTTACAGGTCTGGGGGACTCACACTGCAAAGCTCTCTGGAGGTCGGCTTTGCAAAGAAGTCCACAGAGCAAGCGCCCGGGCCTCCCAACAGCGAACAAACCGCAGTGTGTGAAACTCCCGGCTGTACAGCCCTGGGACAAGTCAGCCCATCCCTCTGGGCTTCGGGCTCCATCTCGGGATGGTGGAAAGCCAACCCCCACCCTGCTGCTTACCAAGACGTTTTTAGAACGGCATAGTTTTAAATCTTGCAGAACACAAAATATTATGATTCAGAAAGATCACCTTGAAAAAAGTCCAGAATCCCCTACTAGCTGGCCCAGGCAGGCACTTCCCCAAGTGGTCTTCCTTTCCCCAGTGACCCTCCTAGCAGGAGTCTGAGAGACCAGACACACAGGCCCCTGGCGTGGTGCTTAGGTTCCAGAACACAGCGACCCCTGGGCAGCCTGCGGCATGCTGATGGGACACACCCTCAGGGAGGGCAGGATCCGTTATTGCACAACAGCTTCGGACCCCCAGGAGTGGCTCAGTCCCTGGACGGCGAGTACTTGGCAGACTTGCTCTGAGCCTGGCCTGCTCGCACCTCCCATGCTGCTCCTGGGCCACTTCCCCACCATCTAATCCAATAAAAGCTTAGCAGAGGAAAAGGAATTTTAGCCCGAGCCTGAAAGATACCCAGCTAAGAAGGAAAATGTAGCCAAGACCAGTGCCACACATGGTAAAGATAGGTACATGAGAGCCTGTGGCAGGAGGACTGCAAGTTTTCGACTAGCCTGGGCAACTTCACGAGACCCTGCTTCAAAATAAAGTAACAGGCCTGAGGGGTGTAGCTCAATGGTAGTGCTTGCTAGCATGCATGAGGCCCTCAGTTCAATGCCCAGTATTGGATGAATGAATAAGCAAATCAATGAATGAATGAATAGGTAGAGCTGGGGCTAGGACAATTAAATAACATCAACATAATAGTTTCATACAGCATATTTCAAATAGAGATAGAAATAAACTTGGGGTAACATGAGCCAAAAGCTTCTTTCTATTTTCTGGGATCCCAAAGTTCAGGTCCCCACACAGGGAGCCCCACGGGACACTGGCTACTCCCCCGGCCCAACTTGGCAGGACATCGGAGCTAACTGGGTTCCTGGCTGTTCCTGCCATGAGGCCCAGATTCTAGGACAGCACTGGAACCCAGAGGATGAGGTTATGAAGCCTTAAAGGGATGAGGGTGGCTACTTTGGGTCAGCCCCAGGCACTGGAAGCGTGGTCACTGAAATCCAAATGCTGAAGTCTGTCCTATCAAGTAGCCAAGCAATCTGCTAGGGAAAAAGCAAGGAGGGTGTAATTCATCAACCCAAATTCCCTGAGGTCCTGACAAATTATACTCCCCAGAAAGCGACTGCACTACACACTGCTGAAATCTATTATGTACGAGCGGAGAGACTGGTGTAGGGAGCTCTTCACCCTGTGCTTCTGCCGGGGTGGGGGTGGGGACCTGTCACTTCAAATGGGGACCAAGGCAGTGTGAACTTGCCTGGATGAGGGGTAGGCAGAGGGTCTCTGAGTATCCCTGTGGAGGTCGGTCCGAGTTGGGGAAGTCGGGTCGCCTCTGTCCACAAAGCCACCATCTGGGTGACCATCCATTCTACCCATGCAACCTAAGCAAGGGGGACAGTGTCCGTCCCTGCTGGCCCCAGACAAGTGCTAACAGTGCTTGGTGCTCACAAGCCCTTGGGCACCTCTCTGTCCCCTCGCGGCCCGGTGGCCCTTCCTCGGCAGGCAGCCAGGGTGGCCTGCCCTAGGCCCCACTCCTCCCTGCCGGCCTTCCTGTGCATGGGGGCATGGCTACTTCACCCTGGCTGCCTGGCTCCCGCTTTTCTTCTGCTCTGGGTACCCACACACCTCACCCCTACACCCTGCACTGCCCTCTCTGCCTATCAGAATGCCTTTATTCTCCAAGGCCCCACTCAAGGCTTCTTCCTCCTACAGCCTTCCTGACTACACGTCTTTATCACTGGTACTTCAGCTCTGCACCAGGTGGCAGAGCCACCGTGGCATAGCCAGTATAGGGGGGTGTCATGGGTGGGCCTTTCCTCTCCCAACCTTACCTGAAGGCCCCGACCCCCTGAGGCTACTGCTATTGGGTCATCAATGTGACTCTGACTTCTGTCTTTAACCCCTCTTCCTGTCACAGACTGGGACTAGGGCAGCTGTCCAAATAAGAACTCCGGGGAGGCGGGGTGACCCTGAGCCCAACAGGGGTTGCCCTGGCTTCATGGCCATACAGTAAACTCCTTGCGGCTGTACCCAACTCATGACCTCAGGGCTGAGTGAGTCCTCAGAACTACAGGGGGCGACCCTCTCTGGCCCAGCTGGGAAGGTGAGGCCACCAGGGGTGAGCGGTGGCAGCGCTGCCCCAGTTCCGCGTCCTTCCCCATGGCTCTTGTTCGCTGTGCTCCAGGACAGATATCCTTTGTTTAAGGGGCCACCCGCTCAATGACTGGACTCACAATCTGGGTGTTTGTTTGTTTGTCTTGTTTTGTTTTTTTTTTGTACAGTTCTGTATTTCTTGTTTATAAAGCTTCAATGTCTTTATTTGTAGGACACCTTGTTGATACACTTTTGCCAACTGCACTGTATAGACAGTACTGCAGTTTTATGTTCTGTTATACGCTATAGTACTGCACCTAAGAGTTATGTGAATCAGAGCGAAGTCATCAAGCTGGAGTTTCCTTTGACCATCTTTGTTCTGAATATTGTAATGTACACACCATATACAATTTCTCATTAGCAACCAATTCATTTAACAACCTAGTCGCAGGAACAGAACTTGGCTGTTAAATGAGGGATGTCTGTAGTGAATTCCTTTTCAATCAGCAATACCAACCCACAGCTATGGGTACAATTACCTCCATTTTATAGGCAAGGAAACTCATGCTTGAAAGACCCAAGAAACTCTCCAAGGTCACCAACTGACCAAATCATGACTAAAACTAAGATTGTCTGACTTGAAGCCCGTGCTCTTTATTGCTAAGCTACCCCCAGTCCCATTCTCCAAACAATCTCCATCCACACTGGAGTGAACGCAGTGAGGCTGAAGGCCAGAGCCCACCTCTGCCCTGGGATTGGAGCCCCCAGCCCTTCCCACTCCCGGCAGCGCTGAAGGACATCAGAGATGGTCCTGGACCAGAATTACCTAGGGATCTGCTGATTAGGCGGTGACGGCAGGGACGCAAACACGCTGCCATTACAGAAGCACTATCAGAGAGCGAATTTCTGATGGCTCAGACAGGATCTTATGGGGGCCAGTTGCCACCTCCAAATGAAGACTGGTTCATGGGAAACAAACTCTTACAAGGCTATTTCAGAGATAAGAACGGTAGTTCGCTTATCTGTAATACAGACTATAATAAACCTGCTTTTCTAGAAATGGCCTATCCTATCTTTATTGGGACATTCATTTTCTAGGAGCTGTACAGCTTGCAAGGCTGAATTGGCAATCAGGTGTGTGTGACGGTTAAGTTTAACTGTCAACCTGAATGGCTTGGGAGCAGCCTCAGTATTAGTAAAGCCTACTTCCGGGGTGTGTCTGGGGGGACCATGGAGTCATGACTTTGGGGTCCCTATCTGGTCCTTTTTTCCTGGCCGCTATGAACTAAGCAGCTTTGCTCTGCCTTGCTTTTCTGCTGTGATGTTTTTGCCTTAGAGGTGGCTGCACAAAGACTGAATCCTCTGGAACTGTAAGTCAAATAAAGCCCTCCACCTTAAAGAATGGGTGTCAGGTATTGTCAGGGCATGGGAAAGCTGTCTAATACAAGGTGGTTCCTTAGCAAGCACAAAATCTAAGCCAAAGCTATCGAAGATACACCAGGAGTCCGCTTGTGACACTGGAGAGTCTGGCAAGCTACCACATCCTCACAATACAGTCC
Source organism: Dasyprocta punctata (assembly GCA_004363535.1). Taxonomy (NCBI): domain Eukaryota; kingdom Metazoa; phylum Chordata; class Mammalia; order Rodentia; family Dasyproctidae; genus Dasyprocta; species Dasyprocta punctata. The sequence continues at coordinate 47,137 of RJWM01005070.1, read as the reverse complement.
CGCCTACGAGTGCCAAGGTGCTCACATCAATTAGACTCTACGGTTTGCGGAGGCAGAGGGTGTATATCCAATCAGCACAGGGCCTGGGACAAAAGGAAGTGCTCAAAAATTGTGGAATAAATTAATAAACACTGTGCTTCACCCTTGTTAGAAAAACAAAAAAACCAAAACAGAACTCCCCCCCCCAACTACACACACAAAAAAACCCTTGTGTGGTGTATACTGCTAGCCCCTTTTACCCAAGAGGACACGAAGTGTTATTACTCCTAAGTACATGGTTACCGTTAGATATTTTTCTTTTCTTTTCCTTTTTTTGTGGCACTGGGGATTGAACTCACAACCTTGCATCTGCTAGGCAGGCACTTAAGCAACTGAGCCAAACTCCCAGCCCTATTTTGTTCAAGGAAGGGTCGCACTATGTAGTTCACGCTGACCTTGCTCACGCTGTAGCCCAAGCCCGGCCTCAAACTCACAGTGCTCCACCTACATCAGCCTCCCGAGTGCTGGGATTAAAGGTGTGAGCCACCACGCCCAGCAAGACATTTTTCTTTTCTTTTTGTGGTGCTGGGGATCAAAGCAAGGCTTTGTATATCGCTAGGCAAACGCACTGAGCTCCATCCCCAGCTCACAGGATAGTTTTTAAATCCAGTATTTGAATTCCAAATTCTTGCTCATTCTTTGCTTGTTTTGCAGCAGATAGAGCTGCTAAATTAGTAAGTGGTTAGAGCCACCATGATTTTGGGTACTTTAACACCCCCACCCTCAAGCATGTCTCTAAAACCTGCTCTCAACAGCGACAGCTAAGTTTAGCCAGGCAGCCACCATGTACCACGTGCCACTTTTCCTGAATACAGCTGACTGGACCGGCACTGGATATCTGGTCCCCGGTGCACTAACCCACTGCATGGCCAGGAACCATTCAGATTCAAACTTCCTTTTCTTTTCCTTTTTTTTTTTTTTTAAGAGACGGGGCCTTGATCTATTTCCCAGGGGTTCCATCTCCTAGGCTCAAGTGATCCTGCTGCCTCAGCCCCTGAAATAGCTGGGAAAAGGCATGGACTGCTACTTTGTAGTTTGAACTCACAGAATCAGAGGCCAGAGTCAGTTACCCCAACTGGGAAGCTGTGCAGAGTCTGGCGCTGACAGGCTGGGGTCTTGGCTCAAGAAGAGAAGGCAAGGCTGCCTTACAGTTAGGGGAGGAGCACAGCTGTCCTTCCGGTTCACAGGGTACCCAAGAGAGAGGTGGGGCCCGACTGGCTGCTCCGCCTTGCACCAAGTTTCTGTTCCATCCCTGTCTCCCAAAGCTGGGATTTACTTCCCGGCCTCGGTCCAGTGAGCCATCTCTGCATCTTTTCAGCACGCTCTTGAGCCAAGATGGAGTGAGTTTCCCTCCTCTGCTCACAACTCAACTGAGACCAAAGTACTGGATTTGGAAAGGGGTGAGAATTCTGAAGGCTCAGTTTTCTCACTGGTAAAATATGCGGCCAGACCAGAGGAGCTCAAAATTCCTTGCTTCCGAGGCAGTGGACGAATCCTTAGGTTATCATGCCAGTGCCAGGAAATAAGCAGAGATTCCAGGCAGGAAAGCTGAGGCAGGAAAAATTCTGTTGACTCATCTCTTTACTTCCTGTCCTGGCTGTAGTCCTGAGAAGGAGGAAATAATCCTGGAAAGTTGCAAGCAGTTCTGCTCAACCCAGAAATCGAAGCAGTCACACCCCTGACATCACCACCTTGTGGACCTCAGGCCAGGGATGCCTGCAGGGAGGTAAAGCCAATGTGGTCTTTGAAGCATGAGAATGTCTTATAAAGAAGGCATGTCTGGTACTGTTGCTCGTGTCAAATTGGATTTTCAGACAGAGCCAAAAGGGGTGCTGCATGCCCTGGTATGGCCTAATGAACAAAGCCACACAGCTGTTTAAACGTTCTGCTGTCTGTGACCCTGGTGCAGTGGAGGGGTGAAAAAAAAGAGTCCTTTCCTGATCTGGCTCCCCAGGCTCTCTGAGCAAAAACCCTTCCCCTAATCTCCCAAGTCCACTCTGAGTGTCCCTGTTCCTGCCCTTGTGCATTCCCCAGGATAAACAGGCTTCTCTGGGAACACATCATCTTCCAGAGAGCTTCTCAGCTGCGCCCGCCTGTGCAGTCAAAGGATCAGTCAGGAGCAGAAGCCACCACTACCTGCAAGCACCGCGCTGGCAGAAGCCTCCTTCAGCGAGGCTGTCAGGCAGCTCTGCAGACATCTCAGCTGGCCCAGCTTGCGGCACCACTGACGTACGCTTACTGGACTTTGGGCCCTAGATCAGCCTGTTCTCAGGATCCCCCAGCACCCTAGAAAGGGGACAGACCTCCAAGTCTCCACTCCAAGGCAAATCACTTAACTTCTTTGCCTGTTTCTCCAGCCAAAAATGGTTCAGGTGCCTTCTATGCATGGGTTGTTCCATGATTCTGGTGCAAGGGTTCTGTGACGTGTGGGGCCTGAGGCACCGTTCAGGACATCTCTTTAGAAAGAAGAGCCCAGAGGCTGCTGGCCTGCTCACTGCCGCACTCCGGGTGCCTGTGGTCCCAGCCAGAGGCCCTGACGGGCAGACATAGACCTTCCATTTGAGACACTCCCAGCTAAGCAAGAAGGCACCACACGGACAGAGACCTGGCAGCCAGTGGAAGCCCCAGAAGGTGCTGACTAGGGCTGCCACCCCAACAATGCCACCGGAAATGCCCCAACACACCCACACGTCTCAGGTCAAAGGCATCACAATGGGATCTTTGTTCCAGAGTTCAAAAGCCTCCTCACTCACCACTCCTTCCCAAGTCAGCACAAGACGCCTCCCCTGCCCTGCAGGTGGCCTCCAGCTCCCCTACCAGGGCACCGCCACCTAGGACCTGAAGTTCAGCCCTCTTCCCCCAACGCCTCGGTGTCCCTGCCTAAGCTAATTGTAAACCCCAGGCCTCCTGGCTCTTGATGGTGACAGGGTAGGTCTGCAAGAGGACCCTGTGTAAATATCTATGGCTGAGCAACTGTCTCCACCAGAGAAACAGAAAAGCCACGTACAACCGAGGGCCTCTGCTGACACCCAGGCCACTGCTGAGTGACCCAGCCATGCAGTCAGACAGGGAGAGGGCTCAGCGATGCTCTGCTGTCACTTGTGCCAGGTGGCCACAGGTCACCTGAAGCCATACAGCCAGCAGGTGGAGGGCAGAACACGGACTGCAGGGACAGCACCTCCTCATAGGGTCTGTGTGCCAGCCTGGGCGGCCTCATGTGCTGCTGGGAGCAGGGGGCCTGGGGCCCCTCAGCCAGCCCTGGGGACCTTTAAGCAGAGCAGGCTGTGCACAGCAGGTCCAGGATTAACAGTAATGCCGAATCTTCCCAGGCCCTCCTTCCCCAGGGCCAGACACAGGACTTCTAAGTATTCCTAGGAGGCCGGCTACGGGATGCGGAAGGGGTAAGGCACCATAACCTGGGAATCACAGGGTCTTAAAGCAGGACAACCTTCCTTACATGTAACTGGCCCCCAGAGACCCCCCAGAGGTCCCCGCCTCCTGCTGCGGTGGACTATATAGCTGTGGTGAGTCACGCTGGCAGGAGGTAGTGGAGTCCTTGTGACAGCACTTCCGGGAAGAACTGACCTTGCACTAAGGTGGGCCTCTCTCTCTCAGGTGAAGGCTCCCAAGCAAACAAGCCAGCCAACATCCACTTCTCTGGCACCTCCCCTTCCACCATGAGATGCCCCTCTCTCTGGGTCTCGGGCTCAGGACTTCACAGCCAGCAGCGCTGGCTTCCTTTGCGAGAGGGGAGGCGGATTAGAGTGGGACAAAGGCTGAGGACGAAGCTGTGCAGGAAGGAGACCCTTGTGGTCACCTGGAGACAAGGGCCAGGCCTTACACCAGGCACCCAGGCCGGCTATGGGCGGTGTTAGTGTTGACCACCTTGGCAAGGACGCCAGCACGGGGGCAGCACCCAGCCTGACAGGCACGGAGCCGGAGGCATCTCCTCGGCCTCTGGACAGCGACCTGCCACCCAGAGCACAGGACGCCCAGGCCACTTCTACCCTCATGACTTGCTGCCTCCATTGCTCTGACCTTATACCCACAGTGCCGCCTACCTACGGGATGGCCCGGAGGTTCTTTGCTTGCCTTTCGGGTTTCATAATACTGGCAGGGAACTGAGGGACAAGGGTGGGACAGGCCCACCCCTCTGGGGCTGTCCACCAGGCACAGGCCAGGGATGCTCCCGCGCCGGCCCCAGCAAATAAACTGAAAGCGAAACCAGACGCACGGAGTCAAGCACAGAACTGCCTAGCAGGCTGAAGACGAATCGCTGGCCATGTCCAGGGCCCAGGGCCCATCCTGGCCCTGCAGGGGTCACAAGCCCACTGGAGACCGGCTGCCTGACCCAGACTCTCCGTCTTCCACCTGCCGTGACTTGTGCTACCAAGGCACCCTGGCCCACTCTGTAAGAACCTGGGATCCAGTGGTCTTCTGGGAGCTGTTGGCATGGCTGCACCCTGCACCAGCTCCTAAAGAAGAGCAGTCCCCGCGGGACCCTCCCTAGCCTGAGTGCAGGCCCTGTCCCCAGGACCCAGTGGACTCCAGCTCACTGCCCAGACATCTGCCAGACAACTCACCTGGGGCCTGGGGCAATGGACCCTGTGATGACGTCAGGGCCGGCCTCTTCCCACCCCCAGTTGGCTGGCTTCCCCTGCCTCTGCCTCAACCCTGGCTTGGAAGTTTGCCCCAACAGGGGAAGCTGCAGCTGGGCACCTCTGAGCTGGAAGCCACCTTCCGCACAGCCCTGGATGGCACAGGTCTCTGAGCAGGGCTGGGCACTTACACCCACACTGCCACCCTGCCTCTGCGTTAACAAAAGCCACTTAATCGTCCCGAGCCAGGGAGACATTCTTCCACCACCAGGCAAGCTGCTGGCCTGAAGCCCAAACCAACAGGGGGAACCTCAGCCTCCCGGCTTCTCCCTGCCAGATGGAAATAACGTATAGCTGTGGAGGTGGGGGAGGAGGGCGGGAACAAAACCCCGCACGGCCCAGGAGCCAGGCTGGAGCCCTCATGGACAGTCCCAGGGCTGCCTGGGCACTCACCGCTCTCGTTCTTCTCGATGACATCGACCACCTCCCCGGCCTGGAGGCTCAGTTCCGAGTTCTCCTGCTTCTTATAGTTGGAGACCACCACATACTGTTCCAGGATCATGGGCTCGGCGTTGGTATCGGCACCTGGCGAGGGCAGAAAGCACGCGGTGAGCCAGCGGCTGGCCATGGCCCCGCGGCCGGGGCGCCCTCTGTCCATTGGCCTCGAGGGAGGCTGCTCGGTCGCCAGCGCTGCTCCGAGGGACAGCCCGCAGCCAGGGCTCGCAGCTCGTCGGGCCCCAAGGACAGGCCATATAGCAGGGCCCCACACCGGCCCGCTGCACGGCGGGGACCGGGGGACATGGGGAGCCGGGGGACAGGGAAGGAGTGGGGGAGGAGAGAGACAGAGGCAGAGGCGGAGGCCAAGGAAACCGAGGGAAAAGCCTTGCGCTGTGCTGAGTTAGTCACAGCCTGGCCTGGGAGAGGCTGGGAGAGGCTGGGGTGCCCCGAGGCCTCTGCGGTCCCCGGGCCGGCAGGGGTGCGCAGGGAGGCGGGTGTGCGGGTGGGTGGGCGGGTGGGGGACCCATGAGGGCTGAGAAGTGCAGGAGAGAGAAAGAGAGGGAAGAGGAGGCCAGGAGGAGGCCCCTGCCTCTACCGGAGCCTGGAAACCCAGAGAGAAAAGAAGGCAGCCCTGCTCCTTGCGTGCGGGGCGGGAGAGGGAGCGCCTTCCCCACAGCCCCGGCCCGGCCCGGCGAGGCGGCCAGAGGGTTTGAGGCCGCCAATCACTGGGGTTTACTCACAACCCTTAAATAGAAACACATGAGACCCGTCGAATGAGGAGGGAGCCGGGGGGTGGAGGCAGGAGAAGGGAGGAGGGCCCAGACTGTTTACTTGAAACTCAAGAAAGTCCCAGCGCCAGCACTGGCCAACCCGGCCCACCCCCCGCCAACTTTTCCTGAAGTTCGGCTCCAGGCTCCATTCCTGCAGTGCTGGCTCAGGAAAGGCCAGGCACGGATGGCCTGGGGCCTCAGCCGGCCGGCCTGCCCGCTCCAATTCCAGAGAGGCCTTCTTGGGCCCAGCAGCTGCCCTCTCGCTGCAGGCACCGACTCGGTCTCCCTCTGACCTGCAGTGCCGGGGCTGGTGGTCAAGCTCCAGCAGCCTCTGGCCACCTTTCCCAGCAGTTTCTGAAACTGGCGGGGTCAAAACCTGGGGTGTAGCAGGGGGAGGGGCCCAGAACCCCAGGAGCAAGTGCCTTCTCTGCACCCCATGGCCACTGGACCAATGGACAGTCATTGGCAAGCACCAGCCTGGAGCCTTACTGACTACGTGGACCGGACAGGCTGTGTGAGCTTCTACGTGCTTCAACCATTACCGTCCCCAACACCTAAGATGCTCCATGGCCTGCTAGGGGAGAACAGAATCTACAAGCCAGAAACCAACAGTCACCTCCTTCAGGAAGTCTTCCCAAACCACCCCCAGCCCAAAGGGAGTTCGCAGGACACGTAAACCATGTGTCTTCCCGGCAGGCACAAGGACATACCTTGGCCTCAGCAGTCTGGAGGCAGAGGCAGTGGGATTACTGAGCCTAGGAGGTCAACACGGCCTGGGCAACACAGCAAGATCTCCTGTCTCAGAAACAAAACTGCATGTCTGCCAGTCTCCTCGAAGATTGTGGGGGTTCACCCCACTGACTTGGCTGCAGGAATGGGGGCTCCACACAGCCCCCTGGGCCCAAAGCCACTTTCCCCCTTCGCCTGAGTCTGACTTATGTGCCAGGTGTGTTTGCAGCCCCGCCTCACTTCACAACTCCCCTCCTGACCTCCAATTCTACAGAGCTATCAGAGGCTCGGAGAGGGCAGGAAACTCACCCCATCTCCCACGCAGTGTATGGAGAGCGCCACATCCACTCACAGTGCTTTGAGGTTCAAGCCCACCTCCTTCTCATTACAGAACAGTCTCTGACCTGTCTCCAGACTCACTGCTCTTCCCGCACTCGACGGCACAGAATCACCTGAGGAGCTTTTTAAAAACGCTTATGCCTGCTGGGCATGGTGGCACACACCTGCAACCCCAGCACCCAGGAGGCTGAGGCAGGAGGATCATGAGTTCTAGACCACTTTGCACATCCAGGGATTTATAGGGAGATCCTGTCTCTAACATCAAACCAAACCAAACAAAGCACTGCTGCCTGCGCTTCAGAGGCTCAGTTCAAACTGGTCGGGGCCTAGATCTAAGGACGAGGTTGAGGCCCCACGGCCCGTGGCTCTGCTGTGCAGCCAGAGTAAGAAGCACTGCTTAGATCCCTGGGTCTTCTTCTGGAGAGGCTCCATCTACCCCAGAGCTGCGGGTGATGGCCACAGAGCTCTGGGAAACCCCAAGACGGACCCCTTCTCAGAAGGGAAAGCGCTCCACTGCCCTGATGGCTTTCTGCCACGCTGCATAGGTGCTGCGGCCCAAGGAGGGCCTCTGGAGACCTGGGGGGCACTGTCCTAGCTGGGGGTGTGGGTGCTACATGGGTGTGCACATGCAGCCAGACAGCTCGCCCAAAGCCAGGATTGTATTTCAGGCAGAAATGCAACCAACAGCCGGGCAGCTGGGCGGGCCCCTTCTGTGCATGAAGAAAACCATGCTCCACCCCCTGCACCCCTATCTTCCTGGAAAATCGGCCTGAGCTCTCTGGGAGCCGCCAACACTCTGGGACACAGGTAGGCAAGTAGGGAAAATGCCCTCCAGCTTGCAGGGTGCAGACAGGCTGCAGCTGCCCCCGGGCGCCGGGGAGGGACACCCAATATACGCCGCTCTCCTCCTAGTGGCCCCCACCCCCACCCTGTCCCATGCACAGGCTCCAGGCTTGGCATCTGCCTCTCAGGGTGTCGGGACTCCGGGCTCCCTGGGCAGGGCAGGCAGGTAGGTGCCAGGAGCAAGTCTCCAGATGAGAAATCACTGGGAGGCCCGGAGGCCTGGTGGCTGGTAGGCGGTGACGTCACCCTACAGAGGCGGCCCTGGATCCCTCCCAGCCAAGGTCCGGAAAATTGGGGGTGGAGGAATCTGCCGGGGTGGGGGGGCAGTGGAAGGAGCCTTCTGTGCTCAGACAGAGGCTTTGGCAGGAGCAGGGGGGAGGGGGAGACCTCTTTCAGACAGCAGGGCCTCTCCCGGTGCACGCGGCTTTGTCTGCGTCTTATTCAGGGATAGGTCCTTGTGCTTTGTTACAGAGCCATGCTGGGCCTCCTGGGGCCCTGGGGTCCCCACCCCACCCCGTGCCTCACACCTGCATTGCTTATGCCATCACCTGGATGGAACCCTGCTCCTGCCCAATCCTGGTTGACAACTTTGGCTGCTACGCTAAGCCTTTGCCAAGTCAGTCCCTTGCTCCAGCACCTTCGTTGGCTCCCTGTTGCCTAAAGAACAAAGGCCAAATTCGAGCTCCTGTCATCTTGCAATCTGAGCTCCTGAGGTTCCCTGACCCCCGGCCCCCCCATCATACATTTATGATTCACACACACGTGCTGAACACCTACTATGGGCCACCAACACTGTTCTAGACAAGTTCTTTCCTTTTAAGCCTTTGCTGAGGCCCCAGCCCCCTGCTCAGGAAGGCTTCCAGCCTGTCTGTCACTCCCAATTCCATCCGAGGGCTGCTGCCTCTGCAGGAGGCTTCCCGTTGCTCCAGCCCTGCCCACTGTCTTCTGGACCAGACTGATGAGCACTGGTGCCCCACGGACATGACACGGGACACGATCATCACTTGAGATTCGTGACACGAATGCTCAGAGTCTGTGGGTCCGAGGTCCTATCCTGGTTTCCCTCTACTCGTTCTGTGATCCTGGAGAGGACACTTAGCCCCTCTGAGCAAACACTGGCAGGGACAGTGCCTTGTGGTGCTATTCTGAGGACGGAGTGATGAAACAGAGCCTAAAGCCCCAGGTAAACTACAGGCGGCTGCTTATGAAGCACACAGAGGGAACGGCAGGTTGAGGGAAAAGCTAGAGAAGTGTTGATTCCCGAGGCCTCAGCGGCAGGACAGCTCGGGGCAAGGGCCGCAGGCTGGGAAAGGGGATCCGGGGCTGTGCCCACCTCTCTCCCAGGCCTCTGCAGGCGCTTGCCAGGAGAGAGAGGCAGATCAGAGCTCCTGGGGGCTGCTCCGGGGTGCATGTCAGGCTGAGTAGCCCAAGGACTCCGTCAGATCCCTGCTATCCGCCTGTCCCCTGGGTTTCCTGTCTCATCCAATTCTTCAATGTTCTAGATGGGAAATCAAGGCCCAGAGAAGCCTGTTGACCTGCCTGAGATTCTGGGTGGGTCCCCTCCCCGGGTGGGCCTGACTGTCTTCCTGGGGTCTCTGGCTTCAAAGGTGACCCTCAGTGGACCCTGGCCCCAAGCTCCCACCACCCTCCCGGGCCTGGGAGCCCCACCAAGGCCCCTTCGACCCTTCACAATGGGTCTCGCCTGGCTGCGCTGGCCTCTCAGCTATACGCTGGGTGAATAAAATGCACTGCTGTGGGCCAAGTGGGCTCCGGCTCCCTGGCTTGTGCAGAGGGGAAAAAGGGACAGGCGCCCAGCGATTAGCTCAGGCCCAGGCCCTCATCAAGGGACACCAGGAGGAGAGCTGCCGGGGAGTGGGGCCCTGCCCCAACTGCCTCTCTTCTCGTGGCCCCTGGCCTGGGATGGGACTCACCTCCCACCCTCTGCCAACAGCTGTGGTGGGAGGGGCTGAGCCTCTGACTCCTGGAGTGGCCCAGCCCCCTCGACCCCAACCCCTCCGCACTGCTCCCCCCCTCCCAGCCTGGACTGCTGCTCTCAGAAATGAAGGGGCCCCTAGAAGGCCATCCTGGATATGCCCCCTCCTGGTAGGCACTGAAAACCCTGCCCTCTGGGTCGGGGAAGCCCAAAGACTAAAGGCAAGGCCCTGAGTGGGGCCCAGCCCTGCCCAGACACAGCCAAGGCCCGAGCCCCTGAGGGCCACCCTGGCCAGAAAGGCCCAGGCCAGGCTGGAGGAAGCTCTGAGCCCTGCACTGCCGGGTCACGGGGGCTGTGACCCACCCTCGGTCCTGGGACGTCCCCACCCCTCCGAGTCCCCAGCTCCCAGAGGAATCCCTGGAAGCCAGGCTCAGGGACACAGAGCTCGGCTCTGCCTCAGTTCAGCTGCTTGAAGTCAGCCCAGCCGTCTCTGGGTGACCTGCCTCATCCTCGCCAGGACAGCCCCCAAGACATCACTGAGGACAGCAGCCCGCGTCACCCTGCTGATTCCCGGGAACCAGGGCCCTGAGATAGCACTCATCCCCTTGGAGAGGTTGCACAACGCCCGGAAGGCACGGCCAGGACGTGGCAGAGCTGGGACTCAAAGCCACATGCCCGGCTGGAACCCACTGCTCACACCCAGCCCTGGGATGTCCTGAGGCATACCGCAGGGCGCCCGGGCTGGAGCTGAGGGCCGAAAAGGGCTCGCTCGGCAGGCAGGGGCACAGAGAGGGAAAGTGGCTGTCGAGGCCGCCACTCTTCCCAGGGCAGCATGCGGAGAGAGGCGCGAGCCCCGGCTCCCGACGCAAGCTGGGACACGCTCATGCATGCACGCACATGCACTCAGGGCAGTACCTGTCACGTCCTTCTTGGGAGACTCAGCCCAGCTGGAGAGCCACACTTCCGAGTCCCCCGAGAGCCAGCAGCAGCAGGAGGAGAGCCAGAGAGAGAACCGTTAGGCAGTGGGAGTCCACAGCGATCGGCAAGTGGCTGTACCAAGGGACTGGTGTGGGCGGGAGGCGGGGGCAGGGAGGAGGGATTTCCTGGCTCTGGGACTGCTGCGGGGCGTGGACTGTGTGATTACAGAGGCCGAGGCAAGGATAATGAGGTGTCTGTCTGAACACAGGAAGCAGAATCCTCCGGAGCGCAGAGCACCGTACGCGGTCCCTGCCCAGAGCAGACCCCTCAGCTGTCATGGTGCTAGGAAGGGCAGCCCTGGTCCTCCTTGGTGACCATGTGCGTGGCGGGGTGGCTCCGAGGGTTCTCCCAGGACAGCAGGCTTAGCAGCCTGGACCACAAACACTACTGTCAGGGCTGGAGCCCTGCAGACCACGTCTCTGGGTGCCGCATCTGCTGAGCCCCGAGTCTTATCAGAGTGGCCACATTACCCCGCCAAGCGAGACACACAGCCCAGTCGAGGGGAAGGGCACCCCCTGGTGAGCCTCAAACCCTGCTCCCTATCCCAGGAGAGGCACTGCTAGGGACCGGGTTCAGGCAGTGGTGTCCACTCTGCATCTCAGAACCCTCACCTGCTAGACAGAGTTAAGACGTCCTGCCAAGAGGGAGGAGCAAAATCAAAGCACTGCCAAATAACAGCACACCATTACGAGATGTGCTGCTGTTAGCACTGCGGCCAGGTGGACCTAATCACGCCTGCTGGGCTGTTCCTCCTCTCGAAGGGGCAGGGCACCGCTGCAGTGGACAGCTACAGGACATACTGGGCTGCGAGTCTGAGATAAACCCTTGCACTGCCCACCCAGGGCTGGCCAGGAAGGCTGCTGGGTCTCTTTGTGGGCAATCAGAATAAGCCATAGCACACGTTTATGCAGCTTTTACTGTCTTCCGAGCTTCACACCAAGTACTTATGCAGAGTAACTCTTATTTTTCACAACCAACCTGGAAGATTCCCTCCATCCTGAAACTGAACCCCAAATGTTAAGAAACTTGCCCAAGCTGGGCATGGTGGCGCACGCCTGTAATCTCTGCACTCAGGAGGCTGAGACTCAATCACTGTGAGTTCGAGACCAACCTGGGCTACAAAGTGAGCTCAAGGTCAACCTAAACTGCATAGCGAGACCATGTCTCAAAAAGACAAAAAACAAAAAACAAAACCAAGAAACTCGCCCAAGACTAAAGAGCCAGTAGAGTATCCACGTCTTGCGGGGACACAGATTTTAAGTAATAAAACTTTGCTGTCACCACTTAAAGTATCCCACACTCTCCCTTGCCCAGCATGCTGCCTTCCAACAGCACAGTCTCCCGTGCAGAACCGGGGAGTCGGCCCCTTCAGACCCCACTGTAAACCCCACAGTGAGGCTCTGACAGCTTAGGTGTCTGGAAGTTGACTGCCTGGCATAGAGGGACAGGTAGAGTGGTCTTGAGGTCAGAGGTTCTATAAGGCCTTGCGTCTGAAGAATCTGGGGCAGCGGGTTTAGTTCCAGACCAGGGATTGAGCCTGGTGCTGAGGAGCGACCTCCAGTCTTTAATTTAAGCTCCTGTAGCTGAGGAGGCCTGAGTACAAAATCAGGAGCTGTCCTGCCTAGTGCCCACATCTTGTGAGCTTCCAACTTCCTACTGCTATCTCCAGAGACGTGGCTAAGTGGCCAAGCCACACCGAGGCAGGCTGGCGCCTTGCCTAGCCCAGCCCCACCTGGCCTTGCGGACTCTGACCCCACTAGGAGGTGAGCCTGTTTCTCTCCACCCCAGGCTTTCACATTTGTGCACCTTCCTTTGGGGGTTCTTTTTGGGTTCTTCACCGGCAAAGGCGACGTTTTGGGAAAGGCGAATCTCTTTCAGTGAGCCAACAGTAGGCATTTTCCAGGCCTGGAAAGCCCAGGAAGGCCCGTTCTGCTGGGACAGAGGTCTGTAAGGCTCAGGAGAATGAATTTTTAGGGTTTGGGGGCTCTGTGGAGACCACCCAACTCTACTGTTGCGGTGTAAATGGAAAACAACAGTGGGCTGTGTTCCCATAAAACTTTATTTACAGAAACACATGCGTGGGCTAGTCAGGACCGGTGGGCAGATGTCCGTCCCCTTCACCTCCTCTCAGCAGCCCGTCCCTTACCTGCCCCCAAAGAGAAATGGAGGCAGCCCAGAAATAAGCCTGCGTTTCTAAAAGTCTTCCTAAAACATGATTTCTCAGTCCCTGGATGTGCAGAATTAATCTGATTTCACTGTTATGACCCAAAACCCTTCCACCCTGGAGTCCCTGTCTTCAGGCCACCAGAGCATGACCTCTCCCGGTGTGGGAAGGACCCTTCTCCATGCTGACCCCTGGCTAGGAGGCAGACAAGGCCGCCGCCCAGGGGCGGGGAAGTGCAGAGATGGCAGGCAGAGGGAGGGCATGAGGCGGGCGTGGCTAAGGACAGCTGCCACAGAAGCCAACCAACTGCTTCCTGCCTCCCGCTGGACTTCTCTTCCCTCTCTGCTACTGACCAAGAACCAAGGCCCCTGCAGGACAGGGTGTCAGACCTGGAATCTGTACCCATGGTCTTGCTGAGAAGTAGCCGCATGAGCTCTGACCAGCGGCCAGAGGGCCCTCAGTGCTCACATCTCCCAGGCGGCTCTTCAGTGCTCTAGACTTCCCCAGGCAGTCTCCAACACGCAAGCGTGTGACGGCTGAAGCGAGTCTTTCCAGAGACAGAGACAGCTTGGCCAGGGAACACCACCTGAAGTAGGCTCGATGTATGGAGACCACCTCCAAAGAGACGGAAGGCTCTGTGGACTCCACAGCAGAGACTGGGCGAGAGCGACAGAGAGCTGGCTCTGGTGCTCCCTCTTTCCTCCCCAAGAATAGGGATGGAGGCGCCTACTGCCTGCGAAAGGAATCAGGTCTCGGGGACAGGAAGCGGAACTGTGACGCACAGCTGTGATGGAAAAAAGCCACAGGTTGTGGGGAGATAGGGGCCCTGGGGCGGGGCCTTTCCCTGGTACCCGTGTCCCTGTCACAGCCATTCCTCCTGGCTAGCAGCAGGCCGAGGGCGGCAGACGCACAGGGACACCAGCCGAAGTGACGTGGATATCCCTGGGAAAAGCCCTCTGGGGCTCACGCGGCGGAGACGGAAAAGGAACAGGTGAAGCTTGATTTGGAGCCTAAGCTGCCACGTGCTGTGGTTTCTCGATTGCCTGCGGGTGGTGCTGGGAGGTGGGGTCCTTTGCCTAGGACTGTCAGCTACGGTCGGGGTTCAGTGCTTCTCCCTACCCCACAGCTCTTGCCCCATCACTTCCAACAGGAGGCTGCCTCGTCTCGGACTGAGCCGCCAGAACCATGAACTACAATAAATCTCTTGCCAAGCACGATGGCACACACCTGCAACCCCAGCTATTGGAAGGCTGAGGCAGGAGGATTATAGTTCAAGGCCAGTCTGGGCTACTTAGTGAGGCCCTATCTCAAAATAAAATGTTAGCAAGGCCTGGGAAAGTAGCTCAAGTAGGAGTACTTGCCTATCATGCATGAGACCCTGGGCTCGATCCCTGGTGCTGCTTAATAAATAAACCTCTTTTCTTAAGAAATTACTCACTCTCAGACATCCTGTTATATGAGGAAAGAAAGAAGGCTTAAAACAGTGTGAGCTGCTTCTCACTAGGCGCCTGGGGAGGGGGGTTGTCCCAGTGTGAGCGGCGGCAGCCAGCCACCCACGCCTGTGCATGGCAACACAGCACCGTGCCCTCATCCTGGAGGCCGAGTACTGGTGGCACCGAAGAGGCCCAGCGGCCAGGCCCTTCTGAGCCCCCAAGCTTAGAAGGGCCTTGGGCTGCTTTAATGCTCTCTGCCATGGGGTTGAAATCATTCATAATTTATGAACAAGAGGCCCTGTGTTTTCATTTCACACTGGGCCCTGCAAAATTACGTAGCAGATTATTACGCCCAAGGCCTGAGGGTTCTGGGCCACGGACTCCAGAGCTAACTAAATACTGGTGCTGTGCTTGAGAAGGCATTTAGAAGGGCTGAGCCTATGATGAGTGTCTTGTGAAAGACAGAAAGCAAACCCTAAATGTTTGTCTCCAGGTTCCGCTACATCTCTGGCTTCCAAGTAGGCAGGCCCCGTGGGCCAAAAAGACACGTGGGTGCTCAGGACCAGAGCTGAGGACACTGGCAGCAGGGCCCAGGCTGATTTCATGGGCGGCCACTCCCCCCAGGTGTGGTGCTGTACACTTTACGGGCATTATCTCATTTCATCCTCACAGCTATCTGCACTTTACAGATGAGGGATGCAGGGCGGCTCGGAGGTGAGGTTCTCGGGGGACACCATGTTCCAGACCCTCCCCAGCCTCTGGCCAAGACCTTCCTCGCTTCTGCCTGCTGCTCTTTGAGCATTCAGCCACATTCCTGCTCATTCTGTGCTCTGCAAGAAAGGGCCTGCCTCCCTCCCCAGAGTGCTGGCTCTCCCAGAAGCCGGGTGCTGTGGGGCAGCCCCACCCGGGGGAGGAATGCGCCCCGGCCCAGCCCTTGGGCGGGCAGCTGAGCTGTGCGGTCAGGGAACAGTCAGGGTCCTCCTCCCAGCTCAGGTGGGGATGGGGCAGGGGCAGGGCTGGGCCAGGACGCCTGGTGGGCACGGGTGCAGAGGCGGGGCTGCCTGGCGGGGTTGAGGCAGGTCTCTGGATGAAAGGGTGTGGACATTGCTCCCAGCAGCTGCTGCCCGACTGGACAGCCCCCTCAGTTCCCACGGTCTCACTCTCCCGGGGGGGATCTGTGTGCAGATACAAACTGAACTCTCCTGAGTTGCAGCATCCCCCTGCCCTGGGGTGGTCCGCCTTGGTGGTCCTCTGCTTCCGGGAAACCTGTTCCCATGCCTCCGCCCACCAGCTCTCCTAGAGGGCCGGCCCGTGTGTGAGAGCGCACGGAGAGGAGCAGGACGGGCCAGCGGAGGGGGGCTGAGGACTGCAGCCTGGGGCCCCTTCTCACCCGGGCTCCACTGAGAGGGAGCGGGTGGGCTCTGGCTAGCAGCTAGCAGCCTGTCTGCGCGGCCCGGTGCAGAGCCCCTGCCTTCCTCTGTGTCTCGCACCTTCCCGGATGTTCCCATCGCTTCAGAAGTCCTGTCGGCCTGGGGTGGGGGCAACCTGGGTCCTTCAGCCTGGCATTGCTACTAAGGTGCCTCCTTCTTCCCTGCAGTCGCCCAGATCCAGCGGGGCGCTGAGGGCTGGCTCCCGGGGTGCGGCAACCTGGCTGGACGCTGCCATCCACCGGGCAGCAGAGGAGTGCGCTGGGGACCCAGGCAGCAGGAGAGCGCGTGCTCGCTCCAGCTGTCCTAAGGCTCGCCTGTCTGCCTCATCCGGCCCTGGATTAAATGCTGGCCTGGGACCGGGGCCTCAGGAGAAAAGTGTCGAGTCTCTCCAGCTTAAAATTCCTTCAAGGTCTTAACCCTGCCAGCACCGCCACCACACCTAGAACACGGTAGGTGCCCAATTAATCCTCGGTGGCTGACGGGGAGAGCACTCACCGCTCCCCACCCTGTGGGGCTCCCGGAGAAACGAGGCCCTGCCCTCTGCCTAGCTCAGCCTTGACTTCCTGAGCTACACGCGGGTCTTGCTCATGCTGGGAAGTGGTTCATGGGCAGGCCCTTACACCCGGCAGAGTATCCCGGAAAGGCTTCTGACTGAACACAACTGCTTCAAAGTATGTATTTTAAAGAGATTACAAAAAAAATCATCCGCAACCAGAGCCAAGTGTGGCGGTGCACCTGTAACCTCAGCACTCAGGAGGCTGAGGCAGGCTGAGCTACACAGCGAGTTTCGGGCCAGCTTGGGCAACACAGCAGGCCTTTGTCTCAAAATAATAACTAACGTTACTATTCACAACCAATATGGTCTCATAGCAAGGTGGCTGTCACAGGAAATGGGAGTCTGCGCAGGGACAACGCATTTATCTAGACCTTCTGGTGGGAGCAGGGCTCAGTGCTACCCCCAGGGGGTGCCTGGAGCTCGGGGCCTCTCTCTGCCGTCCCTCCCCGGCTCTGTGTGGCCTGGACCAATCCCCTGAGCCCTCGGATGCCACGTACACAGAGCTGTGCAGACACCACACACCCTGGCTGGGGAATCCCCACATCTGGCTCTCACGTGACGGAGCTATGCCCAGAAAGCGGCAGCTGGGGTCCTGGAGGACACGGGCGGCTCAGGAGCACGGGCGTGGGGCTGGGACCGACCTAACCCTTTGGCACCAGGACTCAGAGGCTGCTGCAGATGTGGAGTCTGCACCGTGGGTGAGGCGGGGCCTGGGGGAGGCCGTGGGGTGCCCAGATGACCCTGATGGTTTACTGAGCACAGGGCCACGCCTGGGAGGTGAGGCCACGCCTGCAGGCCCCAGGGGTCTTCCCCCGACAGGAAAGGGCCGTTCTCTGTCTGTCCTGTCAGTCCTCCTCCAACACCACCCACTGTGGATCCTCCAGATGGAGACTCCTTCCCCGAAGGAGGTCACGGTCAGACACCTAAAGCGCACTTCCCTGTGCCCCATCCTGGAATCACCGGCAAGGACCAGTGCACCCAGAGGACTGCGGGGAGCAGAGCCCTCCTGCCAAGGAGGAGGGGAGAGGTGCCGGGGGCAAGCCCCCTGCACCCCGTGTGACCGTGCTGCTGAGCCGGCAGGAGCAGCACCACACTGTGGGCCCGGGCTCGGGGAGGCCTGGGTGCCCGGTTCCGAGGACGCGGCCTGTGGGGACAGCCACACTGTGACTGGCCAGGTGTCCTGGGCACTCTCTCCTCTTGGCTCACTCAGGGCTGTGGGAGGCCTCACAGGGAGACTGTGTTAACACCAGTGACGACCCTCCCACCTCCCCGGGGTCCTGGGAGGAAGAGGACTCATCCCGTCCTTCTCGGCGTCTCTGGGGCTCAGTCCCAAGTCCTGGCACACAGGAGGTACGCGGATGCTCACAGGAGGATCTCTAAGGCAGCCGTGGCCAGAGCCAGTAACGCGGAACTGTAGTACAGCATCCATTCACAAACTTGCTTCCCGCCCATTTGGCCTTCAAGGGTACCCTCCCTGCCCAGCAGGACGGTGCGCCACTAGTGTCCACGGGGCTGGGCCCATAGCAGAGGGAGCAGCCAAGGTCAGGGACGAAGGTGGGGACGGGTTCTCTTAATCAGAACTCTGTGATCAGATGCAAATGAAGAACGAGGAGCCACTGGGAGACCCTGTCCTCCCCCGACAGATCTGAACGCGGACAAGGCCTCCTGGGGCCGTGGCCAGCATACAGACAGTTTAGCTTGCTATCAGTCACTGGCCTGTCATCACTGCTGTAAAAGAGTGACCTCACCCTTCTGCAGGAGTGGCTAAGGGCCCACCCGACCCTGTTCCAACACCCGGGGAGCCTGGAGAGGCCCAGGGCTGGACTGGAGACACCTGGGTAACAGGGTCAGCAGTCCCCAAAGACCAGAGGGGGCCCCTAAAGCCCTGCACCTCTGAGCCCGCAGCGGTGCCAAGGGGAGGGATGCCATCAGGTGCCAGCTCTTCCTTCTGAGCCCAGGAACAGGAAGGGGCTACTGAGGTGACCCCACTTCTTGGTACAATGTGAACTAAGTCCATCTTTGCACCAGCTGTTGGGGTCTCATGTAGTCACAAGACCTGGGGACAAAGCAAAGAGAATCAGGGAAAAGCACTTTTTTTTTTTCCCTGCAAGCTTCTAAGGCTTCCTGAAATTTTGGAAAAACACTTTTGGCCTTTGCATTTCAAAACTGACCAATTATAAAAAAGGCCACAGGCCAACTCAGTGACACACGCCACATTTCTGTTTCTAAACAAAGTAAATTTAGATCAGAAAAGGCACTAAAACAATGTCATGCACGTTTGCCCCAATCCTTGTTTTTCCATTGACTTTGTCATTACTGGAAGTGTGGTCTCTGCTGTCACACGTCTGTAAACCAGAAAGCTGAAGGGAGGGACCCGCGGCTTCCTGGCTGAGAGCCGTGATGGGAAGCATTTCTCTGCAGAGCCGCACCCCGGGGTCTCCTCCCCAGGAATGAAACCTGGGGAACTTTCAGTAAAAGGGAGACAGGCCGGGCGTGGTGGTGCACGTCTTTAATCCCAGGACTCGGGAGGCTGGGGCAGGAGGATCACTGTTAGTTCAAGACCAGCCTGGGCTACAAAGTGAGTTCAAGGCCAGCTGAACTGGATAGTGAGACCCCCTGTCTCACAAAATAGGGCCGGGGATTTAACTCAGCGGCCTAAGCGCCTGCGTGGCAGGTGTGAGGTTGTGAGTTTGATCCCTGGTACCAAAATAAATAAATAAATAAATAAATAATAGTAAAAATAAAAAAATAAAAGGGAGACAGAATTTCACCACTACCCCCCGATGAGGCCAGATGACAAGGCCCCTTAGATGGCCATTCTCCAAAGTCCCAAATGCCGGGCTGGCATTTCAGGGACAAGTCCCCCATACCTGCCTCTGCAGCACACCCCAAAGTCAGGAGACTAATGAAAGCATCTTCAAAGAACAGCTCTGTCGGGTCACACCAAGGGGACGCTACTCCCTCGCCACCTCCCCGCTGGCCTACCCGAATGGGACCATTCATCTACACCCAGAATGCAACCCTGACTCGGTTTGAGGATCCGTGGGGGTGGGGGTGGGGGTGGGGGGCTGGATGCAGAAGACCGGGGGTCACGCTCAAGATGCCGACAGATCTGGAAGGTCTGGGCAGGCCCAGGGCTCTGCATTTCCACCAACAGGCTCGGGATTCTGCAGCTGCCTCCAGGCCCTCGCCCACCCTGTTCCCTCCTGGGCAAACTTCCCACTTTCCCAGCAGGAGGAGCTGGGTTATAGAGGAGGGGAGGCAGACAGCCCTGATGCTACCAGCCAGCTACCTCCTTCCTGGGTCTCCAGGATGTGGGAGGTGCCCTTTCTCAATGCCGGGACCGCGACACGGGCTGGCCAGAGTTGGTAAACCAACCACCCTTCATTTCCAATTAGATGACTTTGAACTGCAAGGGTGACGTCACGCTGAAGACCCAGGGCCATGAACATAAAAACTTTCAAACACCACTCCTGGTGGAGATGTGCCAGAAGTTGATACCTCCACAGGACACGCTCGCTTTGGGGACAGGCCAGAGGGCTCCAGCGAGAATCTGGCCATGTTCCTGAAGCACTCTGGGCTCTTCTCACTGTGGATAGGTGGGTGGAGAGGACCAGGAAGCCCCCAGAAATGCTTGGGAAGGGCTGGCTGCTGGTCTCCCTGCTTCCTTTTTAGACTCATCCCCTTCTCCTTCCCTAGCTCTTTCTCCTCTTCCGCCAGCTGACACCTCTCTTTCCCCCGAGCTTCCGGAACTCGCTTGGGGCCAGTCCCTCGCTCATGCCTGTCCCTTCCACACGTGGACCCTGCCCACGCCCTCTGTTCATTCCAATCTCCAGCAGCCCTCTCCAGGCTGCCCAGCTCCCTGGGCTCACAGGCCCCGAGCAGACCAAGAGCTGGCACTGCCATACACCCAGCTGGGGCACTCGTCCTGCAGAGACAGACCTCACAGCCTCCTCACCGCCACACTACTTCTGGGACTGGACCAGCTGCTGCCCTGCCTCCTACTGGACAAGGACAGGCCACAGCTCCTCTCTTGGTTGCCTCAGCTAGAAAAGGTAGGACAAGCTTTTCCAGATAGACAAACTTTACAGTACTTGTGGGCAGGTCTTGCTTGAAGCAAACACACTATTAAAAACCAACCTCATAAAAAGAGAAAGGGGATATTAGTCACTCCTGCAAAAGGACTCTTCACTCAATTAAGAATTCTCTGTGAGCAATGGGCTCCTAGAAACCTCTGGGGATGTCTTGGGCAGGGACAGGACTCCATGGCCACAGTCCTGGACACCAGCAGATCCACTGGGCCCCGGCTCTGAAGGGATCAGGCTACAGGGGAAACTGAGTTCGGCTCTGACACCCCAGATCTGATCCTGTGTCTGCCAGGCTGGCTGACCTTGGGCAAGTTCCTTAACTCTCTTTTCTGGTCCATGAAATAGGGACAAGCCCGGCCACCTGCCATTGTGAGACTTCCTGGCAATCAGGAGATGTTCTCCTTCCCGTCTGTTACGGTTTGTGTCTGCACGTCCCCACATTGGTCATGGGTGTGGGTTTCTCAGAGGTGGCTGAATCCAGAGTTTGTGACTGATTCACGGTCCAGTGCTGGGATTAAGGGTGTGAGCGCTGTGCCCGCCCTAAGGCAGGTAGCCTGCATTCAGGACAGAGAGTCTGCTTTCTCTCTCCTGTGGCTTTTAGGCTCTTCCGCTGCCAAGAATGGTACAGCCAGTTGATAATGGACTGAAACCTCTACTAACTGTGAGCTAAATAAACCTTTCCTTCTTTACTTTTGAGTGTTAGGTATTTTGTCTCAGCAATGAAAGAAAAGCAGCTAAGGTACTGTCTGAGGCAATCCTGGAGGGGACAGGAACCGAAGCCTGCACTCTGTCTCCGTGGAGACAGGCACCTCCCTGCCCTCTCGCAGCTCCGGGAAATACCACTGTTTCTGGTCATCCTCTGTGCCGGACACGTCACGAGCGCCGACTTTCCTTCAACCCGCCAACCCGATGAGGAGCTGTCACCCTCCCATTTTATAGACAAAGAGGGTGCAACAATGGGAAGCTAAGGGCTTGGTCAATACCACACAGCTGGCTGGGACATGCAGTGGGACACTCTGGCTCCAGAGTCTGTGTTCATCCCGCAACAGAACACTCAGCTGTGGCCATGGCCAGTTCCCGTCTCCTTTGGGGCTCCCAGAACAGACACAAACGCCTCGATTATCTCTGTACCCTGGAGTCAAAGGTAAGGCCAACTTCTCCCCTCCTTCCACAGTCCACGATACACAGAACTGTCACAAAGCTGATCCACTCCCACACTGGGTGCAAGCCCTGCCTGGTTTGTCTGATGCCAAAACCTAAACTCTCAACACCAAGGAACAAGGCTCCCCCATGGAATGGGATTACATCAATGCCCACCCAACAATACAGGTTAATGATCTCAGAGATGGAGATGGAAGCCGGCTGAGCTCACTGTTTTTTGGAGGAGGAGGATAAAGTAAACAGAACCTCACAGGAACATCAACACTTGCTCAAGAGGACAAACTTGCAACGCTATTGAGCAACTCGCATTCAAATGAGCTGGCGCTCATCACGGGGCCCTGGCAGGATGAAGCACCTGGCCCTCAGCTGGCCACAGCTGCAGGGCCATGCAGATCCCAGAGGGGCTGTGGCTGCCTGCGCCACCTAGTGGTGATCTCAGAGCTCCTCAGGCTGCTTCCCAGAGAGGTGAGGACCAGGTGCAAAGAGAGGCCTTGTTGGGGGCAAGGGCTGAGGCAGCACTGGGGCTCCTACAGCACCGCCCATCTTGGAGGAGGATCCACAGCTAACCACCGCCCTCTGCAGGCAGCGCCTCACTTCGTCCTGGGCACCCTCCTGGTGTGATGGTCAGCATTATGTAGCCAGCTGGCTGGGCACAGTCCCTAGTTATGCACTCACATGGCCACTCACCCAGGTGTTGCTGGGGGAGAGATTGCTGTAGTTGTGATTAAAGCCATAATCAGCTGACCTGAAGGAAGGCAAAGGATCCTACCGCTCTGGGTGGGCCTGCGCCAGTGAGTGGACTGGACTCCAGGGCAGGATTGAGGATCCCTCGGAGTTCGGCTTGCCTTGCGGTGCCTGCAGTTGGGTAAGCCTGGATCTCTGGATAGCTCTCTTAATCTGTCTCCTGCTGGTTCTGCTCCTCTGGCTCAGGGATGGCGAACCTTTTAGAGCTGTCACTGATCATAAACAGCCCGCTGGGGCACGAGTGCCGAAGGCTCACCACCACTGCTCCTAGCTGAACCCTGGGTACAACACCGCAGGTGAGGTAACTGAGCAACGAGGCGAAGGAGCTGAGATCCCGTGACTGGCAAGACGTGGGCAGAGGACTCAGGAGCCCCGCCATGCAATCGGCACCACCCATCCAGCACTGCCACAGTCTCCGCGCTGCTGGGGCCCGCGTCGTCTCTCCCCTCCCCTCCCTGCCCATCTCCATTCGCCAGCACAAAAATCATCCCACAGTCAGGGTGAGATCTTTCTGCCTCCTACTCAGAACCCTTTACTGGCTCCTCGTTCATTCTGAGAAGGTCAAAATCCCTAAAATGGCCTGCAGCGCCCCACAGTCTGTGCTGCTTCATCACACCCCCACCAACTCACCCTGCCTTATTCTCTTTCCTGGCCACAGCAGCCATGATCATGCTGTCGCTCCACGAGCCAGGCAACCATGTCACTCTGGTTACCTCCACCTAACAGCTCCATCTCGTACACACAGATCACCACGCTGGCAGACTGCAGACTCCTCCAGGCGGAGAGACACTCCCCTAACCTCTGCATGGTGCACGGGGCCTGGCGCACGAGGCACACGAGGTCAGTTCAAGTGTCTGGTCTGCACACAAGCCGTGCTTAGACCTGTTCATGGCTGTGCTCGCTCTGGGGTACCAAAGCCTCTAGCTCTTGGTCCCCAAACCTGAACATGTCCTCCTTTTCTCAGACAATGCCTCCTAACTGGAGTGGAGTGACCTCTCTGTCCCGACCCCCACCGGGTTCACGCAGGCAGACACGGGTTCTTGCAGCCACCCACCCGCCGCACACCCTGAGTCAAGCTCCCCGCTCTCGATGGCAGGAGACGAACAGTAAGCAGGAAGGCCTACGGTAACTAGGGTGCAGTCGGTGATGTACAGGACGAAGCGGGCGACTCCGGAGGGCAGCCCGACCGCAGAGCACTGGGGTGGCTTTTCTGAGAAGGTGACAAGCAGAAATTTTAAGCAGCCAGGCAAGTGAGAGATTGAAGGACATTCTGGAAAGAGGAAATAGCAAGTACCAAGGTTGCACAGGGGAACAAACTTGATCGGCCTTTGGAACAGAGGGTGACCGTGAGACCGCACAGAAGGTACTGGGTGGGAACGGGTGTGAGGGGCGGGGCGGGATAGGGACACAGAGCAGGTCAGGGAGGCAGGCGTGGGCCAAGCCACCCAGGGCTCTGCCATCCAGAATGAAGGGTGTGTTCTGGGCGGCACAGGAAGTCCCTGGGGGAATTTAAACCCTTTGGTCTTTCTTTAAGGGTGCCTCTAGTGGGGGTGTGGAGAATGGCAGTTAGGGTGAAGCCCAGAAACCAGCAGGAAGCTGGGGTCTTCCTGGAGAGCGGAAGGAGCTGCTAACAGGTGTGGTGGTGGAAGCTGGGACAGCAGACAGATCTGGAGGTCAAGTTGGAAGGTTTGCATCAAGAAGGACTTCTAGATGTTGGGCCTGAGGGACAGGTGGATGGTCCCGGTTCCCAAGGGGGTAAGATGCTGGGAAGGAGGTCGGAAGGAGAGAAGGACTACAGATAAACGCTAGGCCACACTGTCTCTGGGTTCAAGGTCAGCAGTCCTGCCTCTTCTGTGAGGCTGGAAACTGCCTAACAACTCTCCTCCTCTGTCGAGTTGGTCTTTCCCAAGCCTTGCTTCTGAAGTTCTAAGCTTGAAGCCAGGCATGGTGGCTCCTGTCTGTAATCCCCGTACTCTGGGAGGCTGAGACAGGAGGATCACAACCTCAAGGGCAGCCTGGGCAACTTAGCAGACTTAGCAAGACCCTGTCTCAAAATAAAAAGGGCTGGAGATGTAGTTCAGTGTGAAGGCCCTGGGTTCAATCCCCAGTACCTGGGAAAAGGAAGAGGAGGAAAAGGAGGAGGAAGACGAAGAGTTGTGAAAGAAGAAAGCTGTGATCCTAAGCTTGAGCTGGGCGTAGTGATAGCCTGTAGTCCCAGCTACCTGGGAGGCTGAGGCTCTGTGCTCCAAGGAGGAGCTGAGGCTTGCAGACTAAACCATGAGAGGGGAAGGCCAGGAATAGCATCTGTTTCTCTGCACAGATGTCCCTGGCTGGAGCGAACTGGCAGGCAGAGCCTGAAGCAGGGACCTCATTCCGTACTTTGTCCAGGACTGTGGGAAACCACCCCCTCCACCCCCGACCCCAGCCCCCGGTTTTCATTTGTAAAATGCCAATCTCATCATCCGCCATGCAGTGTGGCTCTGAGCAGCGAGTGAGGAAACGTGGACATACGTTCAGTACACAGTAGATGCTCATTAAATAACAGCCTGAACTTCAAGGGAACCTGGTAGGTGGCGGGCAGTGTCTAAGCTTGCTGGTGGCATTACTGATCTAGTCTTCTTCATGACCAGATGAAGTATGTACTAGTCAGGGCTCTCCAAAGAAATAAATGACATGATGCACATATAGCGAGAGAAAAGGACATTTATTTTAGGAATTGGCTCACATGATCATGGAGGCCTGGCAAGTCCAAACTGATGGGGGAGGCCAGCAGCTAGCAGCCTGGGAAGCTGCAAAAGAGCCCAAGGGCAGACTGCTGGCAGAACTCCTCATTCACCGGTTTAAACATTAATCTTGCCAGTCGTGGTAACACATACCTGTAAGCCCAGCACTTGGGAGGCTGAGGCAGGAGGATCGCTTTGAGTTCGAGGCCAGCCTGAACTACCTATCAAGATCCTGTCTCAAACAACCAAAATAAATAATTCAATAAATGTTAACCTCAACCATAAAACACCTTAACAGAAACATTCAGAATTAGGCTTGACCAAATATCTGAGCACCATGACCCATTCAAGTCGACAAATATAAAATAAACCATCAGGAAAAAAAAAGTTAACCCTCACAAGGTGGGTATAAATATTATCCCTGGTTTACAGGGGAGGCAACAGGGACAGAGAGGGTAAGAAAGCTGCCCAAGGTCACAGAGCAAAGAAGCCAGACTAATCTGCCGCCTGGCTCCAGAGCTGGCACTTTTAACCAGGACACTAAGCAGCCCTTACCATGAGCACGCCAAGGCCAATGTAAATTAAATTTCTCGTTCCCTCCTCTTCCTGGCCTGCGGGCTGAAGGTGGAGAGACTGGGGGGGCCCTTCCCAGGGCTGCAGCCTGGGCGAGGCCTGCTCTGCCTCTGCAGCGGAGTCAGGGAGTCTAGGGTGTTGGGGGGAGGGGCTGAGGACCTTGCCATTAGAGGGAGAAACTGAGGCCCAGAGTACAAAAGGGATTTGTCTAAGATCACACCTAAGGGAGCCTGGTGGCCACTGAGCCAGGGCAGGCCCCAGGCTGCGGGAAGGACAGTGGTGCCTGCCAGGCACTGGTGCTCCCAGCTGGCCAGGTAACTCAGGCTCACCCCGAGGGGAATACCACTGTCTTCCTTTAGGAGAGTGAGGAAGCTGCCGTACAAAGGTTAAGAAACTTGCATAACGTCGTCGGGTGGAGGAGAAGATGCGCTGAGGCTGAGCCCCAGGGCAAGCTTCGGGGGAGCAGCAGGAGCCTCCCGGGTGAGCCCCTCTTCCCAGGAGCGCCGGCTGTAAGCCCCGGGGCTCTTTGCACTTCTGTATGCAGGAGGACGTGTGCTTCTGCCCGCAGGAGTGTGCTGATGGTCACGCGTGTGCACACCCTGTCCCCACGCTAGGTGCACAAGCACCCCTGCAGACAGGCTGCGGCCCACAGTCATGCACCCCAACACACTGCCACACACCTGTCACATGTGCCATGAAGTCCCTCAACACACACCTGGACGCACCTCTCCTAGTGCCCCGTAAGCAGGCAGGCAAGCACCGTGCTTGTACACACAACCCACGGAGCCACACAAACACAGGCCCCCCGATGGCATCTACTCCATTTCCCACCCCACGCTAACCCAGGTCCACGGGCCGAGGCACTGGGGCACGAGAACCACTCCCCTCGTCCCTAGGGGGAGCTGCGCGTGGACACAGGGCACGCAACGCACGTGCCCACGCGGACCCGCCAGTCCCCGCCGCCTGCACCACACGCATAGCCCTAACTCCTAGGGACCCGTGCCCCCAACCAGCCGAGCCCTGCCCCCCCAGCCCTGCCCCCAGCAGGCATCGGCGCGGTAGGGCCCCTCGGACCGCGGCGGCCAGGGCCCGCACCAGGGCTCCGAAGCTTCGCCCACCCGCTGGGCTTCGCAGACTCAGCGCGCGCCGGCACCTGACCCCCCACGCGCCCAGCCCCGCACGGCCCCCACCCTGCAGAAGAATCTGGCTCAGAGTTGGGGGAGGGAGGGAGGGAAAGAGGTCCAGGGGGAGGAGCTAAAAATGCGAGCCACTCAAGGACGACCCCCTCTCCAGTCCGGCGAACCCCCATCCCCGCCGCACCGCGGGAACCCCCGCCTTGAAGTCCGGCGGCGCTGGGGAGGCGACCGCAGCCCTGGGCGAGGATCAGCTGCCCGCGCTGCAGGGCTTGCCCCCCAACACGCTCCCCACGCACCTGCCCCCACTCCCGTCCCGGAGCCCGAGGGGCTCGGCAGGAGGAGGGTGCGGGACCCCGCCAAGGACTCCCCCCCAACAAGCCCCCCAAGCCGAGAAGGAGCATGCAGGGAGCAGGAGGTCAGGCAGAAAAATGCCCGGAGGCGTCCTTACCTGATTTCCTCTTGGAACTGCCATAGTCTCTGAAAAAGAAGCAACAGCACACGGACATGGTTAGGGCCAGGTGCGGGCGCGGGCGCGAGCTGCGGGCGGCTCACGTGACGCCAGGGGCCCGGGAGCGCCGCGCTCTCCGCAGCTGAGCGCACTGCGCTGGCTCCGCGCTGCCCGCCCGGCCGCCCGGCCCCGGCCCCGCCCGCCCCGCCCCGCCCGGCAGCGGCAGAGGCCCACCCTTCCCGCCCCTCCCCACTGCTTGCGAGTCCTAAAGTGCAGGCGAGCAGGCGCCCAGGCACTTGGCAAACAGGGAAACTGAGGCCCTGACCCAAGCTGGAGCAGGCTCCCGCCCACCACCCCTGGCGCATCCCACCTCTCAGTTCTTGGCGTGGCACAGCCCACTCACTTGAAGTCGCACTGACCTGTCACCTGCCCCAGTGTCTTCCCCACACCTCGCCCACCCCGTAATTCCGCATCTGTGGGAGCCCTTGATCAAAATGTGCCAGGGTGGGGGTGAGGGTGGGCGTCCTCCCCTTCCCCAAACACCAGCCGCTGGACCCTTGCTGAACCCCTTGCTGAACGGGCTGGCTTTTCTCCTTAAAGGTTAAGGCTAGGGAGTCCCGCGTTCATTGGAGTGGGGTGCAACACTGCAGATGTAACGGGAAGGCCCCCCATGGTGGGCATGGGGTTGAGTTTCTTTTTCTTTTCTTTTTTTTCTTTTGAGACAGTGTTTCACTATGCAGTTCAAACAGGTCTTGAACTCACTTTATAGCCCAGGCTGGCCTCAAACTTGCAGCAATCCTCCTGCCTCAGCCTCCTGAGTGCTGGGATTACAGGGGCATGCCACCCTACCTGGCTGGGGGGTTGAGTGTCTGAAGAAGTGAGCCCTGGGTTCAAATCCTATCTCTGACAACAACTGCTGGGTGACCTGAGGTACTTAACCCCTCCTGACCTCCAGGACCTGTCCTACCCTCCGAGGAGGCAGAGTTCCCAAATCCTGCCTGCCCGCCTCCCACCCGCTGTGCCCACAGTCCTCCGGAGACTGGGAAGGGAGAGCTGGCTCCTCACAGGCTGCAGGGGCACTGACGTTCTGCAGAGCCTGGCCCCCTGGGGAGCTCTCTAGAGACTGGAGGAACTGCCTTTCATGTTCCCTGGGGCCCAGAGAAAATGCCAGTTGCATCCTGTCTCTGGTCTAGCCAGCTAGATCTGCCTGCTGCAAAGGGCGGTCTCACGGAGAAGGGACACGGAGAAGGGACACTCGGCCCAGCGCGGAGACCCCTGAGAGCCTCGTGGAGACCCTGAGTCTCCATTCTGGAGGTCTAAGGGTAACGGGGTCCTCGGAGGTGTTTGTGAGGCTGCAGGGAAATTCACCTGCACAGCCAGGGTGTCCCCTCCTCTGGTCCTGACATCCAGGCTCAGTGCCCACTCGGTCAGAACGCTGGGGCGAGTTCTGTCTGACAACCTTTCAGTACGCTATGCCTCCTTCTCGCCTCCAGCCACACAAGATGAAGGTCCTATCACCCCCATTTTACGGATGAGGAAACAGAGGTGCAGCCACTCCCCACAGTCACCCAATCTGATTTATCACCTGCTGGTGGGAATAAAAGGCGCAGGGCCCACGAAGCAGAGGAGAATCTGTTCTGCCTGTTGCCGCCAAAAGGAATTGGGAAGAAGGGAGAACCCCCCCCCCCCGCCTGCAATTCTGGTCTCCCTGAGGCAAAAGGCAGACTGGGCAGACTGCAGCCCTGCTTGCCTGGCAGTGCCCACCTGAAGCTCAGGCCCGGGAAGGACTCCCAGCTGGTAGGCGCAGGTTGTTACGTGGGGGCTCTTGCTACTGTACACCCCTGTATCCCGCCCACCACTCTCCTCTCCCAAGGAGGGGCTCCGCTTCTCAGGCTGCTTCGCCGGGCGGGGAATGGGAGCTGCCCTCCCTGTCCCTCTCATCGCCACGGAGCTGGCAGGAGCAGACCTCTGGGCCCAGGCTGCCCCCAGAAGGACGGCTACCTTCTCCCTGGCCTCTGGGCAGCTGTGGGCTGCTTAGGATCTTGGATCTGGTCACAGCCCCAAAGGGGTGGCAAGCGGGTCATTCCCGAGCACGCCGCGGCTCGGGAGAGGGCCAGGGACACACTTCACAGGCTTGGAGTGCCTCCTTCATGCTAGGCGCCCTTGGTGATTCTCAGTCTGGCAGTCCAATGGAATCATCTAGAAAGCTGGGTAAAAACTCAACGTGGGCCCCGCCCCAACCCACTGCGTGGTCTGCATTGCCAAAAGCCTTCCCTTGGGATGCTGGAGCGTTGCACCACCTCCACCGGCCGAGCCACCCTTAAGAAACATTCACGCAGACAAGAACAGCACGCTTGCTGTGCCAAAGGAGCTTCCAGACAACTCCCCTGGTCTGCGGTCCCTTCCTCCCAGCAGGTGGTGAGCAGAGAGCGGGCGGGCTGGGATCGGGCAAACCCCCAGGGCCCACCAACCCCCAGCTGGGGTACAGGCGTGGAAGGCAGAGCCTGGGGTGGCGCGAGGGAGGAAGCCAGGCTGGGACTGCATGGCAGGAGCAGGAGTCCTTCCCGAGGTCTCTGGCCTCCCGCCCGAGGAGGCGCTGCCCTAATAGGGAACCTCTTAGAGGTTTCCGGTTGGGCACCTTTCAGCAAAACCATTCTGTATTTTTAGCTGCTGAATGTGCTGAGAAGCAGCTTAGGTATCCAGTGGTTGGGACTCCCCCATTCCTCACATCCCAGAGCATGGGGGGAAGATAGGGAACCCCCGCCTCAGGCACCCCCGCTTCCCACTGCCCTGCAACCAGTGCTGGCCCCGGTTGGGGTCCAGTCCTTCTCTGCATGTCCCCTCCCTGCCCCAGTTCTTGCCCTGAGCCGGTGCTGACAGCGCTGCCTGGGACTCTGCTGTGACGTCCCAGTCTAGCCTGCTTCCCACTTGCTGCTGAATCACTGCCTCCCAGAGAGGCCGGGAAGAAGGGCCGGGCGGGCGGGGCCAGCATCTTCCTCTAGGGATGCCAGAGGCCAGTGTGATTGAAAAGGCCTCCCAGGCTGTGTCCTGATGGGTTTCCGCCAGGCCATTCAGCCTCCCCTGCTGCTGGTTCAGGGGTGACCGAGACCACAGGCACAGTGACCAACAGTGCGGGGGAAGCAGCCACGCAGACTATGGGGTCAAGCTGCACCCCTCGCCAGGGGTCCCCCGTCTGGATGGTAGTTTCCGCAGCCTGGCACCCTGCCGTGTCTACACAAGGCCCCACTTCCCCAGCCTGTGCTCTCACCTCTTGGCCCCTTGTCCTGAGGGGCGCACTCTGTGTGCAGCCAACCAGCCTGCAGTTCAGTGCCCGCTGTCAGCTATGGGTATGACCTGAGTCTCCACCTCCACCCACGGGAGAAGGGCAGCAGACAGGGGTCGCCCGACCCAGACCGTCCCGTGTTGCTCTGGACCCTCTGCCGCCCTCAGTCCTGCCCTGATGGCAAAGGCTTGTTCGAACCTAGACACTGCAGTCCCTGAAACTCAAGGAACGATTTCCTCCGGCCCTCACCACAAGGCTGGCAGACACTGTTGACTGGGTTGGGTGAGCCCAGCCCTGGGGGATATTTGGGGCGGTGGGGGGTGCTGATGTTTCACTACGCTCCCCAGGGTGGTTCTGAACTGCTGAGGTTGTGATCCTTCCGCCTCAGCCTTCCGAGGAGCTGGGACTAGCAATGCTCGGTTGTTTGAACATTTTCGCTCCCACGGACTCGGCCTGCCTTTCACGCTGACGCATGCCCAGGAGGGCAGCTTCTCACTATTTTTTTCCTCTTCTCATTTGCCTTGGCGAGACAGGATGTGCTCCTTTCCTGGCCGTTCTCCCGAGGCGGCCGGTGTTGGAGATGGCAGAGAGGGAGCGGCCAGGGCGGGGGAGGGAAGGCATTTGGACTCACACGGTGGCCGCCGGCCCTTGCACTTGACTCCCCTCCCCTGCCCTCGAATATGCCCAGCGTTTAGCAAGTGGTGGTGTGGCCCAGTGGCAGGCTGCTTGTGCCCTGCCTACAGGGGGCCCTGGGTTTGATCCCCAGCCCTGGGAAAAGAGAAGGACAATATCCACGGCCTCGGGCCTTCAGTGGCCTGAGGTCCACCAGGGCAGAGGCTAAGCTTGGCCAGCACCAAGCCCAGCCCGACAATGCCGACCTACAGCGCTCAGCTGCCGAGAGGAGACAGCTGCTGAGGCCGAGGAGGCAGGCTCCACTGGGGCAAGGCGTGAAGGCACAGGGAAGGGAGCCGAGCCTGGTGCGGGCTCCGGGAGGGACAGCGGGCCTGCTGGGGCTGCGACTGAGCGCTCCAACCCGCCGTCAGCCTTGGCAGAGGACGACGCGCTGCGCGGCTTCCAGCCTGCTGTCCTCACCCTCCCGTCTGCTGGCTGACACTGGCCGCGTGGCCCGGGTGCCGGTCTGCAGTCCTGCTGCCGCTGCCGGGAATGGCCCTCAGCCCGGCGGGGTGCCAGACGGCTGACTGGAGGGTCACCTTGAGAGCAGCGCTACCTAGACTAGAGGAGCTGGGGACGGTGTGTAGCCCGAGCCGGCCAGGGAGGGACCTGGACGCATGCTGTGATCTGGGCCACATCGTCCTGCTGTGGACGACTGTTCGGGCAGGCACAGGACAAAGGTGACACTCATTCTGGTCCTGCAAGCTTGGGGTACGGGTGGGTAAATGACACCCCGCAATTCATACACTGAGGAAGTCACTTTTTTCCCCTTTATCCTTTGTGTTTGGGATTGAATGCAAGGCTTTTGCATGGGGTTCCATGTTCTGCCTCCCGCCCTCACCCCTCCTTTTTATTTTTTATTTTGAAATCAGATCTTACTCAGCCACTAAGTTGCCCAGGCTGGGCTTGAACATGCAATCCTCTTGCCTCAGCCTCCCAAAGGGGAAGCTAACATTCCTAGGCAGTCTATGCTAAAAGTCACAGGGCTGGGGACATGCCAAGTGCGAAGAAAAGAGGCTGGCTGGATGGGTGGGCTCACGGGACATGCCAGGTGGCTTCCTGGAGGACACAGGAGGGGCTTTGGATCCTGAGAGAGGAGGGGGACTGGGAAAGCTCCAGAGGCAGGAACAAGCAGCTCCCAGCAGCGGAAGGCTGCCCAGGGCGAGGGGAGCAGGTGGGCAGCCCGGGGGAGGGGGCAGAGCTTTGATGTCCAGCTGCAAGAGCCAGGCTTCAGAATCGGGGCGTGATGTAGACAGAGCCCGGCTCTAGGAAGGTTTTGGGGAACAGGCAGAAGCAGCAGAGTCTGGTGCTGAATGTCAACAGACCCAGGTCCCGGGCCCTGCTCTGCCCCTCAGCGGCCAGTGGCCCTGAGAAAGGCATTGCAAACCATAGGAATACTTTCTGTTTCTTTCTTTTTGCACTACTAGGGGTTGAAACCAGGGCCTTGCACATGCTACATAAACTCTCCTACTGAACTACACTCCTAGCCCTTTTAATCCTCTTTAAATTTTGAGATAGGGTCTTGCAGACTTGTCTAGTCTGGTCTCAAACTTGTGATCCTCCTGTCTCAGCCTCCTGAGAAACTGGTATGACAGGAGTATGACCCTGCACTCAGCAGAACCTAGTACTTTTCAAATGATAGGCCGTAGCCTCCCAGTGAGTTTGGAGGTTAATTTTATGGACCCCAATAAATATTTTTAAAAGATAGATGAACTTGCTGGGCATGGTGGCTGAGACAGGAGGATTACAAGTTAGAGGGCAGCCTGCTTTCCAAGGCCCTGTCTCAAAGGCCCCACTGCTGGGGCCACCTGCCCAAACAAACCTGGGAAAGTAGCTTGGTATTCCCTGGGTTCAATCCTCAGTACTGGAAAAAACAAAAGGACTGTTCAGGGAGACAGTCATTGTAAACATACTGTGAAATACTCTGGACCTCAGTTTCCCCATCTCTAAAAGGAGGCCAGTCCCAGTGCCCCACAGGATCGCCGTGAGACCCTAAGCCCCTGAGCCCCACCCAGCAAGCCAGCGTGTTCTTCCAGAGCCGGGCGGGAGGGGCTCTGGGTCAGCTGAGGTCTGGAGGCCCTGGGGATTTTCCCACCCCGCTGAGCCCCAGCTGGGGTTTGTTCTGGCTTTCCAGAGCCTTTGCGTGGACCGGTCTCCAGAGGCGGCGACCTCCAGGCAGGACGGCAGAGCGGGCATGAATGCTGTCCTCTGCCCCCTGTGCGCCCCATCTAAATGGCTGCACTGAGCACTCTCTGTCCCACAAGAATCCGCCCTTTCTCTGCAGCGCCTGTGCTGTCCAGGGGTCTGAGAATGAGCCCCATTGTGACCATGTGGACTGGCCAGAGAGGCCAGATTCCTGCCCCGGGTGACAGTGCTGAGTTCCCAGGGAGAAAGGGGTCTTGGATCCCTCAGTCTGTGTCCCAGAGACCTCCCTGGGGATTTTGCCTGTCTCCTGTGTTCCCGGAGGGTCTCTGCCACCTTCCATCCACAGCGAAAGGACAAAGCACTGTCTGTCCATCTCCTTTGATGTGTTCGCCACTTGGGCACAACCCCCACGCATGTCTGGCTTAGGGACGGCCTGCGTTGTGCCCAGTCTCAAAGCGGAGGGAAGCAGGCGAGTGGGTGGGTGCAGATCCCACGATCTCTCTGTTCTGACCTTACAGGGCTGCTGTGCGGATCAGCTGGGGTAACCGCAGAGCCCCGAGCAGCATCTGCTCTTGGGAAGGGCCCCGGCGCAACAGCCTGGTCCACAGAGGGGCTGGACTGGCCATGGAGGTAGTGCTGACCGGCCACTCTCACGGGCAGGGCCTGCGTGGTCACTGGTTTCTTCACATAGTAATGGAGCCGAGTGAGGGCCGTGAGATAGGCAGGCCTGGATTCCCACCCACGCGCATTCCGAGCAGTCCGCCCACGCGGCCGGCGGTAAAGCACCAAGCTGATTTCCCCGTGGGAAACCGGGCAGGCACTACCACGTCCACTGGCCCGGAGCGCTGGGTTTCCCTCCAGACTACCTGAGATCCTGCTTCCAACTCTGACGGAAGGCCTCCTTGTGTTGCTGGGGCCGACTGCCAAAACCTAGCAAAGGGTCGGCGACAACATCTTGTGATGATATTCAACTATGACATTCTCAGAGAGCAGGGCAAGGAGGACCTTTCATGTTTGGAGTCTTCCTTGTGTCTTTCTCTTTGTTTGTCCCTGTGTCTGTCCTCCATTCCATCAACCATCCACCCTCAATCCAGCATCCATCAATCACTCCTCCATCCACGACCCATCACCCATTCACCCTTCCCCTATCTTATCCATCCATCCATTGCCACCTAGCTGTCATCCACCCTCCATCTATGTCTTAAATGAGGGCTGTTACAGACCCATTCTTGTGCGTGAAGCAAGACAGTGGCAGAAGACACTATTCTACCTCCAAAAGACATCATCCATCATCAAGTTGAAGAGATAAGAAACATCCAAGAAAAGAACGTCTGCAAGTCACTTTGTGACGACACACCCCAAAGCTTGGTCACAAGACTGTCCTGCATGGGAACTCCCAGGCTGGGGAGCGCAGCCTGGGCTGGGGTGATCGGGGGCACTGCCTGGAGGAGGGGACATTCAGAGAGTGGGAGCAGAGGCAGGCAGGAGACCCGGGGCCGAAGGGAGGGGTGGGCCAGGGTGCAGAGCAGGAACAAGGGTGGAATGTGCGCGAGGGTCCGGGGAGCAGGGAGCCGGGAGGCCCCAGGGAGGCCATGCAGCTTGGGGAGCAGGGTGAGCAGCTGGCGCTGCACTGCAAGCAGGGGAAGCGCGTTTCTGGGGAAGCCCACTGCGATGCTGGCGCGGAAGACCTCCCGCTGCGGGCGGTGCAGCAGCTGTGTGTGTGCAGAGGTGCGCCTGGGCTGCGTGCGTGAGACAGACAACCCCAAGGCAGGCCGGCGGACGGCCCCTTGGCTATGGGCCCCCAACTCTCCAGCCTCGGCCTCATTTTGAGCCGGAGCCGAGGAGCAGTTGCTTGGGCCAAGGGCTCCCTGCTTCTCACCGAGGCCCAGGTTCCCAGCTGAGGCCGGGCTGTGCTTGTTCCTGCCTCAGCCTCCGTGGGAAACAGTCCTTGGAGCTGAGCAGGCCCCAGGTTGTCCCAGGCACCTTGGCACCACACTGCCCAGGGAGGGCTGGCTCCTAGAGCTCTCGGTCACCTCTGCCAGCGAGAGCGCCCTGTACTTCGCAGGCTTCCTGGACCAGTAGCGATGTGCCGGGGCTGGGGATACCTGCTCTGCAGCCTCTGAGGCAGTTACTTTTGCCCATTTCACAGACGAGGCTCAGAGAAGTTAGATAACTTGCCAGGTGTCACACAGCTAGTGGCAGGCAGCTGTGCACTCAGGGCAGGCTGTTCTGGACCACCGCAGGCTCCTACCTGACCTCTCTAGTGCACACCTCCCACGCCCGGCCTATGGGGGCTCCTCTACCAGAAAGTACACTGGAGTTCCGGTCCCCATGGCACTGAGTGAACCAATCCAAAGCACTGAATGTCAGGGGCGGGGACGTCACTCGGTGGTAGAGCACGTGCTCAGCATGAGTGGAGGCCAGCACCAAAACCCAAAACAAACCATAAAACCCCTGAAACTTAAATTTAATTGATTTAAAGTCAAAGGGCCACAGTGGCCAGCCGCTATCTTTTCTCCTGTCCTCCCCTCCCCTCCCCTCCCCTCGCCTCTCTTCTTTTCTCTTCTCTTCCACTAAGCTGCATCCCAGGTGCACGAGTGGCCATTTCTGTGCACTGTGCAGTCTAGAGCAACGGCCGCAGCCCGGCACTGCTGGCCACAGGGAAGTGAGCGCAAACCCCAGCCCCGGGGTGGAGCGTAGCTCGGCGGTGCCAGGCTCAGCGTGTGCAAAGCCTTGGTTTTCTCCCAGCACCAAACAAAACGAAGCACATGCTGCTCCCCAAGGGGAAAAAAACCCAGAAAATAAACCCCAGCTCTACCGGACAATATTTAAGGTCCCTTGCCCACTGGCAAAGTGCACACTGACCGACAGGACTCCCCGCGTGGCTCGTGGGGTACGGTCAGTTAGTACCTCTCGTGCAGCCTGCGCTCGGCCAAGGGCAGTGGCAGAAAGCAATCGCGTGGCTCCTCCCCGCTGCTCTTCTGTCTCCACGCCTGCCCCCCACTCTACCCCAGGCCCAGTGGCTGATTCTGGGCTGGGGGGCTCCCTGGTGAACTGAGAGAACCACCTGGGGCAGGTGGGCCGAAGAAGGGTGCAGCGGGAGGCCGGGATGGTGGGTGGGAACTGCTGGGTGGGGGCGGGGCGGGAAGCACACAGGACAGGGCCTGGCCGGCCGCAGCGAAGCCAAGGCTGGGCTCCTGCACCTGTGATGAAGAAAGCCTGGCTCTGGGGGAAGAAAGCACTTTGGCCTAGACCATGGCTCTGGGGGTGCAGGTCTGGGGGCCCCCCGTCCCACGGGAATGGCTATTCTGATTGCTTTCATAGTCCTTGGGAATCCAAGCACTCCAGGCTATAGGGTCACAGGGGCTGGGCCCTCCCCGAGCCATCCGAGGCCACAGCAGTGACAGCCAGCAGGAGGCCTCGCCGCCTGGCCAACAGCAGGCTGAATGAGTGGCTCCACAAAGGGCAGGCGGCCGCCACGCTCCACACCGCAGCCCTGCAAGTGCCGACAAAGGGGCTGTCAGCCAAGAGCCTGGGCGCCGGGGAGCCAGGAGGCTCCAGGTCAGCTTGGGCCCAGGGGAACCTGGGGGGTGTCCTGATGGCCTGACGGCTGCCTCCCTGAGAAGGAGGGGGCATGCAGAGGAGCCTGGGATGGACCCCAAACTGGGCCAGCCTGGGACGGAGATCACAAGAGCCGGGTCCTCGCTGAGGCCCTCTCTCAGTATGCAGCATGGCCCGGGCAGTGGCAGCCCTCCCAGGCTGCTCGTGGGCCTGTGTCCGGCAGTGGCAGGAGGGGGATTATCTTCCTGTCGGACCTTCCCATCTGTGTTCCTGTTCTTGGGGTCACCTGCCTGCAGCTACAGTGAAATAGCCGTTCACCTGGATGCCCACTGCAGACTCCAGAACCCTGGGCCCTGGCCTCCAACCTCCACCAAATAATGCCTCTGAGCTTCTGCTGCTGAGGACAAGCCCCTGGAGGGCCAGGAGCAGACTTGAGCCCTCAAACCCCAGGGGTGTGGGGTGGGCGGTCACCCCTGAGCTGCCCTCCACCCTGAAGGAGCCCTTCTTTCCCAAGGCAGGGCTGCAGAGTGAGGGCTACCGCGGGCCTGGTGGGGAAAGAGGGGTTCAGGCTTCCCCAGGCAGAGGCTGCCAGGGGCTCTCTGGAGTCACCCCACAGTGGAAATCCCCCAGCATTTATCTCCCTGGGCTTCCTGGAAAGCTTCCCAGCTGCTGCGTGGTGAGGGCGGCAGGAGCTCGGAGGCCCCGGTGCTCCTCTCCCTGCCTCTGGGCACATGGCCCGCAGCAAGTGCTGGTCCACAGGGCCCTGCAGGACCCAGCTGATGGCAGCTTCTGGCGGTCCCCCCCTGCTCCCTGCCACCCCCTCACTGGGGCCCGGCATGTAAACCCTGGGCGCCAATCCTTGTCTCCACGTCGACTTCTAGAGGCTTCGAGAATTATTGTTTCTCCTCTCCTAGAATTATTTTGTGTCTCAGGCATCACAAAGCGTCTCCCAGCTGCCCGATAAGATGTTCAGCCAGCAGAACCAGTCCAGGACCCAGCTGTGGGCCAGCGTGTCCTAGCAGTGTGAAGCTTCCTGAGGTCCCTGACCCAGGAGACAGGTCCGTGGATGCCCCTTCCTGTTCGGGCTGGGGCCAGGCCAAGGCACACCATCTACTGACCTTTACCTTGAGGTCTTCCCGCCCTTACCCATCCTTCTGCCACTGGAGCCTGCCTCTGCCTCCTGCAGTCAGACTCGAGCGCACTGCCTCCTGCTCCCAACCTGGCGGAAGATGCCCCCCTTCCTGTCCACTGGCAGGGCTACCCTGGGTCTCCAGGTCCCTTCCTATGCACTAGCAGTGGGGACTCCCCCAACCTGCAAGCTCTAGATATCTAGATGCACTAGAAATTAGCTGAGAAAGTTCTGAGAACCGAAAAAGCATTGGACTTTAAGCCTCCAAATCTGGGGCTGGCTTGGTGCCTCCAAGCTCAGGCACTCCAGCTCCTGGTTGGGCTGCCTGACCTGCAACACTGGCTGGGCGATGCCAGGGGCACTCCGGGCTCCAAGGCTGGGACTAGAGGCAACCCCCACTTCCGCCTCCCAGGAGCTGTGAGTCCACAGAGCTGCCAGCCAGGCAGTGGGTGCTCTGTGGCACAATATCTATGGGTCCCTGTCATTAAGGCCATGTACCACCATGTGCTAAGAACTCTCGGAGGAGAGGGCTGGGCTAGGGAAGAGCCAGGCTTCGTGCTCCACGGCTGGGACCCCATCCTCACCACTTACTGGCTTTGCAAGTCATGTGATCCCTTTGTGCCTGAGTGGCTTTCTCTGCAATGTGGAGGAAACAACTGTACCACTTTGTACGGTAAGTGCAAAAATGAAAGAGTCAACACACACGTGGCTTAGAAGAGTGCCACACCGATGAGTCTTAGAAACAGGAGCTCTCATCAGCTTTCTAGACCTTACAACCCAGTGTCATCTCTCCTGGGCTCCCTCTGACGTGCCTTGGAAACATAAGACTCAGAGAGCTTCTGCCAGCGTTCACTGGACACCTACTGTGTCCTGTCTTCAGTCAGCGTGAGGGACGCAGTAACACCCAAGCTAAGGCCAGGCTGGCTCTCAGGGTAGCTTGATTGTGGGTGCCACCATTGAGAAGTCCCAGTGTGTATGTGGAGCGGGTAGAAGTGGGGGTGGCAGGCCTAAGAGAGCTAAGTGGACAGTTTAGGCTGGGGTTGAAAGGTGCCCTGCCTAACACACAGCCAGCAAGGGGCAAGGCCAGGAGTCAAGTCTACACCTGTGACTCCAAGGCCCCCACCTGTCTTAACTCAGCCAGCTTCCTTCTCAGGAGCATTTCAAGAGGGAAAAATGATTGTAAGAAGCCAAGCTGATAATCAGCTCCTTCTGTGCCTTTTGCTAAATAGCTGGGCTGCCGGGACACCTGGATCTTGCTCTGGGTACAGGTTGGGCATCTTTGTAGCTTGGTCCCTTGGTCTGTTGCTTGTATCTATGGGCTCCCAAGAAACTTGGGAGGAAGGGAGCCTTGCGTTTGAGGGGGCATCTTCCCATGACCCAGGGAGCCCAGCTTCCTGGAGGTGGGTATAGATTTCAAGGTGAGCGCCCAGCGGGGCCACTGGGGTCAATAGGCAGGGAAGGGTCCTGCTGAGATGGGTGCCTCCCACCCTCGGTCCCCGCTCAGTGGTCAGCCCGCCTCAGGGCCGCACAGGGAAGGCCAGACAGACCTTGATCCCAGTTTGTGGAGCAATTTAAACTGGGGCCAGAGCAGCAGCCGTAACTACTGGAGGGGCTAGTCATCGGGGCTGCCAACAGGTGGACGGGACTCGGCCCCTGGGGACACACACTTCCTCCTCTCAGACAGGAGCAGGGAGAGGGATGCTGATGGGGCTCTGGGCTTTGGGACGAATAGAAAGCACTGGTGGGCATGTTGGGACACACCTAATCTCAGCACCCTGGGAGGTGGAGGCAGGGAGGACTGAAAGGCTAACACCAGGGCAGCTCCATGCAAAGGCCCTAGGTTTAGTCCCCAGTTTTGAAAAAAAAAAAAAAAAGAAAAAAGAAAAAAAGAAAACCTCCCTTTGGGACCCTTCCGAGGTGGTAGGAGTTTTCTGAAACTGGATGGTGGTGGTAACTGCGCAACTATAAATGTACTAATAATTACTCAATCAGTTGTACACAAATAAATTCTACATTATGCAAATTATGCATTAGTAAAGGCTGCTTGGAAAAACAGAAAATCTCCCCCAACCCTTACCTCCGAGCTGTGTGCACCTAAACCAGCCTCTCTGTGGCAGCTGTGGGCTGTGTGGCCGGAAGCCCTGGGCACGTGCTCCTGATTTATGACTCTGGGTGACACCTGAGCCACGGCTGTGGCTGTGGGAAGGAGCACCTGTGCTTTTCCAGGTGCCCCAGAACCAGCCTCCTTGTACCTTTCTGCACTCTGAAGTGTAGCCCCAAAGGTCTGGGAGCCTGGGGTGGCCCTGGGGGCTCCTGAGTCTTGCACCCCCTGCGGCTTCTGTTAAGAGACCACGTGTGGCAGGCACTGTCACCTGGAACTTCAGCACACCCTGCCACGCCCACAGCAACCAGGGGCCCTGATTCAACTGTCCCGCCCTCTTGTCCCATGAAGGGTCCCACCCTGACCTTTAGAGCTCATCACCCAGCACGGCTCCAGCGCCACTCTCTTTGGCTGCCGTGTGGTTAGTGGGGGTGAGACTTGGTGTTGCAAGGTTAGGCCTTAAATGCAGCTTCTGACACTTACAAGCCAAGAGCTGTCTCAGCCAGCGTGAGCCAAAGCTTCCTGGTCTTCAGGAAGGCTCATGAGCCTCGCGGGCATGCAGCAATGGCTGGACAAGACGACCTGCGCTCAGGGGCCCAGCACCGCTTCCTCAGGCCCAGCGGGGGCCAAACCCGCAGCTTCAGCAGGGGCTGGCGGCTGTAATATCCCACCCCGCCACCTGGTGGAGCCAGACACATACAGAGCCCACGCTAAGGGCCCCCAGAGGCCAGGCACAGGGGGGCCTAACCTCCCTCCCAGCGCCCTCCGGCCCAGGTGGAGCGGCTCGTGGAGGGGTGGGGTGACACTGTCCTCTGCCAGTGTGTCCAGTCCCCACGCCGTCGGCTCCACCCGACCCTGGACGCTGTGCGCCTGGAATCTCCTTCAGCCCTGGAGCAGCTGCAGTGCCCAAGGCGCCCTCTGGCCTGGTTGCCGCCCCTGCACCTCTGGAGTAGCTGCCTGAGTCGCGCCCTCCGGGGAGATGCCCTGGCCACCCGGCCAGGCTGGCGTGTCACTGCGGATGGTCCTGTACCTGTGTGGTCTTCCCCAGGCATCGGCTGCTGTTAAAAGCCCATTTTCCAGGCAGTACCTGAGGTTTGAGAGGCTAAATGATTACCAGACCCCACAGACGGCAGGAGAGGAGCTGGGCTCCAGCACAAGCCGGCCCCGGTGTGTTCTCCTCCGCTCTGACCAGCAGACCCCTGGGCGGGAGTGGGCGCTGTGCAGGACCACAGCCTTGCACCTTCACACTGATGCTCAATAAATGCTCGAATGAAGCCAGGTGTGGTGGCACATCAGCGCTGAAGGAGGCTGAGGCAGGAGGATCCTAAGTTTGAGTGCCACCTAGGTAACTTAGAGACGCTGTCTGAAAGGGGGTGGGCTTGGAGTGTAGCTCAGTGTGAACCTTGCATGTTCAATCCCCAGAACCACGCGCACACACAAAGCCGAAATGATTACGGGCCTCCCTCCTGGATGTAAACCTAAGTTCTAGGCTGGGCTCTCTGTCGGACGGTCCGTGGAAGAGAAGCCGCCCGGGGACAGGGACACGGAGGCAGCTGTGACCAGGTCGGGGGTGAAGGTTATCTTGGACTCAGTTGGGACTCCCACTCCACCTGGAGGCTCCAGCAGGTGCCAAAGGGGAGAGCAAAGGCCCCGAGTGTCCCCGAGAACAGGGATCCCCCTATCTGGACCTGGACCCATGGGCCTCTGCTCTAGCAGCCCAAACCAGGCAGCTGGTTTCAAGTCTACTTCACTCGCGCTTGCCCACCCAGGTGACAGCCAGGTCACCAGGCCTTGCTCCCAGGGCTGACAGGCCTTTACGTGGGTTGGGCACAGTTTCCCGTGGGTGCTGTCCTGCCACCTGAAGGGGCCAGGGCAGGGAGGGCAGAACTCCCCAGCTCCCTCTGCCCGCGGCCCCTCTCGTCCACCAACACAAAGAGGCTGATGGTGCAGCAGCCGGCGGTGGTGGTGCTGGGGACATGGGGCCCACGTTCCGGTCAGCTGGCTGGGGTGCGGAGACGTGGACAGCGAGGGTCTGGCTCTCTACCCCACCTCCAGTCCCTGGGTGCCTGGGCTCGGGACAGGGATGTGGGAGGCCGGCAGGTGTCGGGAGCAGCGCCGGAGCGGGCAGCCTCCCCAACAGCCAGCAGCAGCCCCGAGAGGGTCCAGGAGCTGAGGGCCCAGTGCAGCGCTCACCCCAGCTCCTGCCTTCGGCTCAGTCACCGCGTCCCTCAGCCCTGCCTGAGCGGACACTCTGTGCCCAGCCAGAACGGGGACAGAGGAGGAGAGGGAAAGAGGCGCAAGCCCCTTGGAGCATCTGTGACAGCCCCTACATGCCCCCCACCCGCCCTGCTGTCCACCGGGTGGTGCTGCCGGCGTGGGGACCGGTGGGACCGAGAAGTCCACTCGTGGCCACAAGCTGGCCCTGTAGCTAATTAACCCAGCTCAAGGTCTCAGCCTGACGGCAGCCCGGAGCTCCAAGGCCACTGGTCCACACAAGGTGGGCACACAGTCAGGGTGCCAGGAACACTTGCTGAGGGAAGGGGGCCCCAGCGGAGCCCCAGGCTTCTCCGGGGCTCGCCCGCAACTCCCACGTGTCTCCTGGAGGAGGTGGGCCATGTGTGCGTCGCCTGTTCCGGGCTCCACACACCTCTCCTGTCAACCTTATGGGCACCCAGCAGTGACTGTGCGGCTTACAGGGAAGGGAAGGCCACGTCACCAACCCAAGGCCGTGCTGCTGGTCACCGGACCCCCGGACTCTGACCAAGCGCCTGCCTTCTGAGCCGGCCGAGGCTGTGCTGCTGGTCACCGGACCCCCCGGACTCTGACCAAGCGCCTGCCTTCTGAGCCGGCCGAGGCCGTGTCTGCTGGGCATGAGGACGGAGTGGGGCGGGGTGCCGGAGCACCCCAGATTCTCAGCGCTGCCCATCTTCACGCTGTCTTCCTGCTGGGCTGAGGCAGGGCAGACAATTCCTTCTGTCCTCCTGGTTCTGCTCCCCCCAGGGAAAGGCAAGACCTGCCCCTTCCCTCCCAGGTCCCCCCTTTACCAGCTGGTCCAGGGTGATCACCCCCCACCCCAGCGTGAATGGAAGGGAGGGTGGGGAGTCCCTGAGACAGTGGGGCTCCTGGGTCTGCCTTCATCCCC
Organism: Dasyprocta punctata; assembly: GCA_004363535.1. NCBI lineage: Eukaryota > Metazoa > Chordata > Mammalia > Rodentia > Dasyproctidae > Dasyprocta > Dasyprocta punctata. Next base: position 3,921 of record RJWM01005070.1, on the reverse strand, counting down.
GCCCCAGTCCCCAGTGGCTGCCTGCCCGGACTCCTTCCTGGGAAGCCCACTCTGTCCTCCACATCCACTCTTGGTCACCTCTGCTGCTCCGGCCGTCTCCCAGCCCGGCCTCTGGCCGCCCTGGCCTCCTCCTGGGCCAGCCTCCGCTTTGTCTGTCCCTGTGTCCCAGGGACAGGGTGGGTGGCAGGGATGTTGAGAGCACTGGGGCAGGGGTTTCCCAGAATGCTCGCGCCCCCTGGCCAGATGGAAGTGGCCCCCGTGCAGGCTTGGACAAGGATGGCTTGGATCTGGCTGGGGGCCACACGCCTCTCACTCCAGATCCCTCTGAACACTGGGGCATTGTTCTAGGTCACAGCAGAGGGTGACTCTGTGGCTCTGGGGCTAAAGAGCAAAAACCAGCTTCGCAGCTTCAGGAATTTAATCAGGGTCCTGGGGCCTGGACTAGGAAGGAGTGAGCTGAGGGGGGCAGGAGGGAGAGTGGACCCACTATGTGCCCGGAGGCAGGGAGTAGGGAGTACTCCCGGGCTACAGCTCCCAGTGGGCTGGCAGCAGGCCCAACGAGAGGGAGACATCGTGGCCCTGCCTCAGTTTCCCCACTAATGATGTGTACCTTTGTGCCCCCGGTTTGAGCTGAGAGCAGAAGCCAGCAATGGCAAAAAGAGGTGGGAATCCCGGCCTTGGGTGCGGCGGCCCTGGAAGGGGTGGCAGGTGTGTGTGTGTGCGGAGCCTCTCGCGGGATCCCCCGGCCCCGGGTGGCCCTCGCCGCGGCTGCGGTGGCCCGGGTGCCAGGCTTGCTCAGGCACCTCCTGTGTGTCCATGTGCCGCCCTCGCACAGCCTCGGCGGCAGGGACTTTACTATCCCTACCCTACAGACAAGCAGGCTTACACGACAGCGTCTGCATCTCTCCCCCAAACTCATGGACTCCTAATGCCCGGCGTGAGGGCATCGGGAGGTGGGATTTTGCAGGTGACCCAGCTGTGAGGGCGGAACACCCACGGGTGGGGTGGGCATGTTAACAGGAGACCCCGGAGTGCCTGCTTCCCTTTCACCACGGGAAGACGCAGAGCAGAGCTGGCCACCTGTGAAACAGGAGCCCGGCCCACTCAGTCTGCCAGGGGCTTGAGCCAGGACTCCTGGGCCCCGGACTGCGCGGAATAAATTTCTATGACTTTTAAGCTGCCTGGTCTCTGGTATTCATGATGGCAGCTCCAATGGACTAAGACACGCACCATCCACAAAAGGAAAACGGACAGCTAGCAGAGGGAGGGCAGTCCCCCACCTGCCCTGCTGGGGTGCTTGGCTGCGGAGGCTGCAAAATCCCAGGTGACGACATGGTCACTCACGCAGCAGACATCCTCCCAAAGACCTTCTCTGGGCCCTCGGTGCAGGGGACACAGCTGTGAGCGGAACAGGCCCACATCCTTCCCTCTGGGGCCTGCCTGGCTTCCAGGGGGAGGGACTGCCACATGCAGCAAGTGTCATCTGCTTAGGCTGCTAGGACAACTCCTGTCACCAGCTTGTTTATTAATGACAGAGGGTGCCAGCAGATTTCGTGTCAGCCTCCGCCTGTTCCCAGTAGATGGTGCACTCCAGCTGTGTCCTCTCACGGCGGAAGGGCCAGCGGGCTCACTCAAGCCTCTTGTTTATTTGTGGTACTTGGGATCGAATCCAGGGGTGCTCTACCACTAAGCTGTATCTCCAGCCCTCTTTACTTTCGATTTAAACACAGCCTCACGGAGTTGCCTAGGCAGAGCTGGGACCTGCAATTACCCTGCCTCAGCCTCCTAAGTAGCTGGGTTGAGACCTTTTTATAAGGGCACTAATCCCATTTATGAGAGCAGAGCCCTTGTGACTCAATCACTCCCACCTCTAAATACTACTGCACTGGTATTAGACTCCAGAACATCAATGCAGGGGGGACACATTCTCATCATTGGAGTAGTGAACCGGCCAGATGTGAGGGAGTAGAATGCTGTGTAGAGAGAAGAAACCAGGAGCAGGTGCTAGGGGATTTGTAGCAGGGAGGCCAGGCCAACCTCAGAGAAGCCACTGAGCAAATGTGGGACTGGGGAGGGCTTCCTAGGGGGCTCAGTGTGCCAGGCCCCTGAAGGGACAGCATGAAGGCCCAACGTTCAGTTCGAGGGCAGGGCAGGCTGGCTGGCGGGGTGAGCGCTGGGGTGGAGAACCAGGGATGTGCTCGGAGGGAGGGCAGGCCCTGGGTTCAGGGACTGGAGCGACCTGATCTGATCATAGCAAGGAGGAGCAGCAGGGAGAACCAGGGAGACAGACCGGAAGCTGTGGTAGGGGCGGAGTATGGCCATGCTGTGGCCAGGCCACTGAGGGAAGGGCCCGCAGGGCCTGCAGGGTCGGGTGGAAGGTGTGAAGCAAAGGACCCACGCTATCAGGATGCTCAGGTTGGAGAAGAGCAGCGCTGTTGTGCACTCGGCAGCAATGCGTGGGGTCAGTGTTCAGGGTCACAGAAGGGAGAGTGGCCCCTGCACGACCTTCCTGGGGGGCCCCCCTGCACCAAGCCCATCAGCTGTCTGGGAGGAGCCCCCTTTCTGTGCAGGGCTCCATCTCCAGGAGCACCCACTAGCGGGGCAGATGGGCTGGCTTTCCATTCAGGGGTCAAGTGGGGGCTGCTCCTCACTCCAAGTCTGGGCGGTCGCAGGCCCAGTCTTCCCTGAAGGAGGGACAGGAAGTCGGCCTCCAGCCGTGGCCCCATGAATTCCCTAGGGGCGCTGCAGCAGCCCACTTGAAAGAGGCTGGGGCTTATCTGCAAAATTTCAATTAAGTCTAAAGGCTTTGATAACTTGATAAACCACTCCACAGTCGCCCCAGAGTCAAAATACACTGTTATCTGATCTGCGTTTACATTTCAGGACGGGGTGGGGGGGTTCAGTGGCTGGGAAAGTGTGCACAGCCCTGAGATGGTGGGTGTTGTGGCCTGTGTCCAGATGTCCCCCAAAGCCTCACGTGGTCAGAGATGGCTGGACCCAGAGTGTGTGACGCTGGGATTGATTCACGGTGCAGTGCTAGGATCGAGGGCCCTAGGATAAGGGTGTGAGTGCCACCCGCCCTAAGCAGCCTGGATAAGATATAAGGCATAGAAAGAGCTGTGGTTGTCCCTAGCTTGCTTTGCTACTTTGTGCCCACCATGAACTGTTTCTCCTCTGCAACGCCACCCTGCCTTGGAGCCAACCAGTGATGGATTGAAACCTCCACAAACCGTGAGCTAATTAAGCGTCTCCTTTAACTTTGGGTGTCGGGTATTCTGCCTCAGTAACTAAGACAGCAGGACAGGCAACTGGCTGAGGTATAGGCAGCCTGTGGGCCTGGCCTCTCACAGGGAGTGAGCACACTCAGAATTGGAGCCAGGTTCCTGTTGGCAGGTCTCAGGCAGTGGACACAGTGCCAAGGTCAGGCAACAAGCTCTCCCAGAACCACCCACGGCCTACCCACTGCCTGGGCTTCTGGTCTACCTTGGACTGGAGGGATTCCTTTTCTCAGGCCCACTGCTTGATAGACTAGTGGTGAACCTCTGTTGTTACGGTGACTGGGGACCAGATGCTTTCCAACCTATTCATGCAAGGGCCATGCCGTGCTCCACAGGACTGCGCTACGGTCAGTTCTGTCCCCCAGCCTTCCCCAGACAACTGTTGACCACGTGCAGACAGAGCTGACCGGGTTGTCTCAGTGAGCCCTGCTGCCTCCCTGTGTGCTAAGCATTATCTCACTTTCGAGCTGGGAAAGCAGAGGTGCAGAGAGGTTGAGGAAATGGTCAGAGATCACAGAACCTTGCCAAGCATGGCGGCACATGCCTGTCATCCCCACACTGGAGGCTGAGGCAGGAGGAACACAAATTTGAGGTCAGATTGGGCTACATACAAGTTTACAAGCTCAAGGTCAGCCTGGACTAC
>RJWM01005069.1:58080-95561 GCA_004363535.1 Dasyprocta punctata | reverse complement strand
AATGTGCATTTCTTGTAAGTCATGGGCATTACTGTCATTTTAAATATCTATAATTTATTTTATTTTACTTTGATTTCTTTTCCAGGCTGGCCTGAACTCACTGCATAACCCAGGCTAGCCTTGGACTTGTGATCTTCCTGCTTCAGCCTCCTAAGTGCTGGGATTTCAGACAAGCACCACCATGCCCAGCTAAATATGTATATTTTAAATCTACATGCCATCATAGTCTCATGTAACATGCACCCCATAATATCTTTTAATGATCAATGATCATATCACAACAATCACATTTCCCTCTGCAAATTCAAGCACCTTAGCAATTTTCAAACAATATAAGCATTTTATTGAAATGCTTTGTATTTGGCTGTTTGTGTCAACAGTCAAAGAGCATCTGTCAAGGTCTTCCACTGTGCAGAGCAGGAGTACTGAAGGGAAGTACAAAGGCAGATGAAATAGAGCAGTGCTGGAAACCCAAAAGGCTCACAGGTCTCAGGGCTCAGCTGGCTCATGGGTGAGGAATGTATTTCCCCCTTTTTCACACAGCTTAAGGCAAGCTGTTAATACAGATAGGAATTACCTTAGGTATGTCTCCAGAGGGAAGAAACAGCACACCCACAGGAAACATGATAGAAGATAAAGACTCATAATCCCAGAAGTCGAGAGGCTGAGGCAGGAGGATTGCCATGGGTTTGAAACCAGCCTGGGCTACTTAGTGAGTTTAAGGCCAGTTTGAATTACAGAGCAAGATCTTATCTCAAAACAAAACAAAACAAAGCAAAACAAAATAAAAACAAAAAACCTAAAATCAAAATAAAACAAAAAAATGAAAATAAAACCCTCCCCAAAACCCCAATACTCAGTATAAGTATTGATATTCTTATCATTTGATTATGAGACTTTATTTTTTCATAAAACTAAAAAAAAAAAAAAAAAAAAAAGACTGTCCTGGTGTAGAAATATTGAGTCAATAATTCTACTCGATAAATTGTATGGTTCTGTTTCTGATTGTACTGAAAATCAGAAGTATTTCTATTTCAACTATTCAGGAAGTATTTATTCCAAACTGATGCGCTTCTGAATGCTTTGATAAAAAGGATCATATTTTCTGGACTTATCTTTTAATAATGATGAACATTGCCCTATCCATGGGATGGTGATAATGGAGTCCAGCAGCGTATGGTCAAGAGTAACTTTCAATACCCCATAGCAGAAACAGACTGTGGCATCTATTATGGAGAGCAGTAGGAAGTGATGTCTCTGAGCTGCACCTTGCATGAGAAAAGAGGTAAGATTTACCACGACTAAAGGGTATGAACAGTGCACTGAAGTGGCAGTGACTGTCACTAAAGGAGTATGGGTGATTTATGGAGTTAAAACAAAAGGGCCAGGGCTAGGGATTTAGCTCAGTGGCTCAAGCACTTGCCTGGTAAGCCCAAGGTCGTGAGTTTGATCTCTGGTGCCAAAACAAAACAAAAACCAAAAGGGACAAATAGCCAAACATACTGATGACCTAAGCTGGTAATTCCAGTGACACAACTGTAAGAGAAAGGCACTGGATTCTTGGATGAGTTCTCAATTCCCTAAACTGACTGGAAATGGGCAGCACATGAACAGTATCAAGCATCAGCTTGGTCACAGAGCACCACCTCATCAATGTGGTCAGAACAGATGGGAGGCCATGAAGTTAGTCTGAAGGAAGAGATGATGAATGTTAAAATGAAAAATAAATACAAGGATTCATAAAAACTTTTCAGAGTCAAAAACAAGTCTCTCTTACAACAATGTGGATTTTTCTTATTTCTTTAGTTCAGTAAATTCAATATCACTGGTTTGACAGACTCAACCTCTAAGCTTTAGAACTCTGACCTTCCGTCTTGATCAGAATACTTTTGTTCACTGAAGGCTTTTTTTTCTTTTCAACTTAATTTCAAGTAAGACCACTACTGTGATTATTGAAAAAAACCCCAGGTGATTCTTTAATAAAATCTTAAGGAAAGATGTCTTTATACATTAGTTCAGTCTCAGTATTTAGAAGGTCAATGGTAAGAACATCTGAAGCCCAGATTTTCTAAATGTTTTTATTCTATGTATTCTCAGAGTAATATTTTATTAACATTTCCTTTCCTCTTCTATGTTTCATGTTCTTTGTGTCAGTTAATGATAACATTGTCATATCTGAATTTATTTCAGAATACTTGAAAAATAATGGCTTGATACTGCAGTTTATATTGTTAAGAAAACTGTTACTAGTAATCTAGAAAGTGCTATAAGCCTTGTTTTCTGGACCTTGTTTTTTTTTTTTTTTGGTACCAGGGATTGAACTCACAACTCCAGGCAGGCACTTATGCCGCTGAACTGAATCCCTGGCCCTCTCTGATTTCCTTTAGAAGTTATGTGAGGGAATAAAAGTGAAACTTTTCCCTCCATTTTCTGTTATAGAGGGAAAAATATTACATTTGCCATAAAAACTGATATAAAAATTTGCATGTTTATTTTGGGCAGTTAGAAAATCAGATCCGTAATTGTTATCAGGCTTCTATTTGGTTTCTGGTCATTAAAAAACATTACCCTGGCTTTGATGATTGTTGGGCGAGGATCCAAGATGCCCTGCATCTTTCTCAGTGCAGGCACAACGAAGAGATTGCAGGTGACCACAGCTGATACAGGATTCCCTGAAAGTCAACCAAGCAGTTACTTACAGTCTGTTGTATAAAAATTTGCCCAATAGTTACATCTGTTCACACCTTCAGATATCACAGAATGTGATGAAAGTGACCAACTACTAGAGTTTCCTCTTCTGAATCACCTTGAATCCAAGAAGCTGACAATACAGGTAGAGTGGACCAAATGCCACAGATGATGTGAACATTTGGGCCTTCCAATGCAGTGCAGAAAAATGTAATACCTAGAAGCTGTTGGACACTATTTCTGCTTTCCTGACAGACATGTGTTGAAAGGCATTACTAACTCTGGTAAGAACTCCCCTGCCCCCACTTTCCTCTCTTTAGTGAGGGTGACTGAACCCAGGCCTTCACGCTATGTACACACTCTACTCTAGAGCATGTGCCCCTTAATTTGCAAAGTTTTAAAGCAGGTTAAATGTTTTACATATCTTCTTGCTAGTTTTAAAGCATTTAAAAATTATTGTAGTAATATAAGCTTGGTACCAAAAATTAGAAAGTATAGCTAATCAAACTATACAAATTTGGCAAGTTTCAAACCTTTTTGGGTCTGACTTTACTCATTTACAAAATGAAGAGTTTGGACTATAAGATTTTCAGGATTCTTTCTGGTTCTAAAATTCTAATTTCATTCATTCTTTCATAAAGTTATATGTGAATACATATGCACCAATAGATAGTGGTGGAATGGGTTATTAGCTTTTTTAGGTTCCCTTGCCTTAAGAGCTGCTAATTTCATCATCAAAGTAAAACATAATGACCATTTCATTCTATTATTAGGTAAAGCCATTTTTACCCACAAAAGTAGTTAAGAATAGATTTTTTAAATTGTAGAAAGTAATGAGTGATACTAATAATTTCAATGGAAAAATAAGTCGTACAACAGAACAGCAGATACTTAAGGAGAATCAATCACTTTTCCCTTGCCTTGAAATACCAACGATTTCAAAATTTCTATAATATCACTGCTTTATAAAATGACTGTTCAATAATGAATTGCTCTGAGGGTCACAGGCAAGTAGAGCAAGGTGCTTCGAAAGACTCCAGGGGACAGTGCGATCCCTCAGTGGCTGTGTGTGAGCACTGCCAACTCATCTAGTGTAAAGTAGGTGCAGAAATATCAACACCAAATAGTGTGCCATGACCACAGAAAGGCTAAACTCCACGGTTAATGACATTCTGATTCCCACAATACCTGGCACATACTAGGAAGCTTGCTATACAGCCTGTATCTTAGTTGCCTGGGCAGAAGAATCTTTTGGCATCCCCTGGTGTCACTTGAATTACTACAAAGTCTACACTTGAGGCTACATTCAATATATGGCTATTGCTATATGGCTGTACCAAGATCTGAATCAAACAGGGTTTCTAATTTGGTGCTTTTAAATATTAAAAATACAAAAAACATTTAAGGATTAAAAGAAAAAACAAAAGGAACTGCTCTGTATAAGATAAAGAACTAGAAGGAGTGATGCCAAAAAGATGAAAATAATGGTTATTCTTGTGTAGGTGGGGGATTATGGATAACATTACTTTATGTTTATGTGTACTTTCTGAAGTTTTTTGTAGTGAATATATATTGCTATAGAAATTTTGCAAAATTAAAAAATAGCAAGTGAATACACAAAACTTTTATATTGTTTAAAGTGGATCAAGATTAGTGATAATCTTCAAATACATGTACTCAAGGAAGGTAGTAATATACTTGAGAAACTAAAAGTCATTAGGGGTTGAGAATATAGCTCAGTGGTAGAATATCTGCCTAGCATTCATGAGGCCCTGGGTTCCATCCCCAGCCCAAACCAAGCCAAACTGAAAAACCAAACCAAACCAAATGAAACCAACTAACCAAATCCCCTCAAAAAACCCCAACACTTTATAATCTGAAGCATTTTGCTAGTTTGTAATCTGAACATGTGAGTTGCTGCTGCCCTCTTTTGGTTCATTCAGTCTGAGCAGAAAAGGTTTTGAATAAAAGTAACAATTTGAAGATAGATTTTAATTTCATAATTTCTTAGGCAGATCAATATTTCATTAAAAATGGTGAAATAGGTTCCCTCAATAACCTTCACTGCTATGCTATCACTGATGGTCTGCAGATCAAGTCAAATCTTCTACAGATAAAGCAGTCTTTTCTTCATGAAATGGTTTTCAGAGTATCCATGGACATATTAAATTAGATGAGGGAATTTTATGCTAAAGATACATTTTAAGGACTAACTTACTTACATATTCCCTCAACATCTTCTACATGGTGAATATCTCTTTTATGCTAATAGGGGCTTAAAAATGTTAAAAGTTTCAAAATGTTCTGCTTGGCTCCATTTCTTTATATTTCTTGAGATTTTCTTAAAAAGCAAATAAAAATCCTAAACCTATGAGATTTATGACTCTGAAAAGAATAAGTAGGTTAATTCTGAAGGAATCTGTGGGCTTAAAAAATAGGAACCAGGGAAGAATTACTAGAGGATCCTTCTAAAAGTTAAAAAATAACAAGTAGCTATATAAAAGTTCTAAACAGTTTTACTAACTTTTTTTTGGTACCAGGGATCGAACTCACAACGTTGCACTTACCAGGCAAGCGCTTGAGCCACTGAGCTAAATCCCCATCTCTAAACAGCTTTAAAACTTGTCATGATTCATGACTTTAAATACATGGCCAAAAATAATAAAACTGAATCTTAAAATTCATGTAAAATGAGTCACTTTGCTTTTTCTACAGTCTCAGCTTGTGAGTTTCTGCTCACATGGGTGCAAGGGTGGTGATGGTGAGGTTGCCACGTTGATAGAAGTGCTGGATGTAGCTCAGCTGCACCACTGTGGATGTCCTCTCCTTCCTATCTTCCCTCCCCGCAACCACCTCAAACTGGGAAGGACCAGAGGCAGCTTTGTATTTTTATTTTTTGTGAAGATTAAACCCAGAGCCTCATACATGTTAGCTAAGCCCTAGCCTGAGCTCTTACTTTTTGATCTAATATTTACCTAGATGACTCAAAGCACTACAGACCCTTGAGCACAGTATTTCTAGTGAGAGGTGATTAGAGTGCTTGCTGATCAATTTCCTGGAAGGAAAAGGCAGGTGCTCTAGGAAGATCTAGTGACAGCCAACATTTGACTATCATCTTAGTTTTTAAAATGTGCTTTGGCAGAGTATCTGGGTTTGATTTTCACACCATCCTGTGAATCAGGCATTAATCCCATTTAATAGGTGAAGAAATAGCCTCGGAGAAGGTAAGTGATTTGTTAGTAATGCTGAGTCTTGAGTCAAGTCTTTCAGATCCCAAAGTCAACGACATGATTGGGGACTGGTCATGTGAAAAGTCCAGAAAGTTTTTGATTATTTTTCCATAAAAAGCAGAAAAATTTTTCCATGATTCTTACCTGGTAGTGCAAAAATAATTTTTCTTACTCCATCAATATCCAAAGTTGCAAATGTTGTCGGCAGGCTACAGGGAAAAAAAGAGGTAACTTGTTAGTGACTGCTAAGTAACCTAACAAGTATATCATGTGCTCTGGTTTTCTGTTGATTTTCCTTTAATACTTTACACTCGTAAGTATTTCAGGAACAGTTAAATAAGTTTGTTTAAATTTATGAGTCACTAAACTTCCTGGTTTTCAGTAGCTCACTCTTTTTTGACAGTGCTACAAAAGCATACTCTAAATTCTGGTTTCCAAGTTTCGCCACTCTTTTTTTTTGGGCGGGGGGGCGGTACTGGAAATTGAACCCAAGGCTTTTGGACTAAGCTACATCCTCAGCCCTTTTTATCTTCTATTTTGAGACAAGATCTTCTGTAGCCAAGGCTGGGCTCAAACTTGCAGTTCACCAGCTTCAGCTTCCTGAACTGCTGGGATCACAGGTATGTACCATCACACCTGGTTTCCCCTGGTTCCTGCTTCTAGTTAGTGATATCTATGCTACTTTTGCTGGAGATTCACAACAATTTTTCTTATTATCAGAAGGCAAACTGATAATACATATCTAGCTGCCTATTGCTCAAGATAAATGTTTATCCTTTTAAGATTTTACTCAGTAGCTGGGCATGGCACACACCTATAATCTCAGTACCCTGGAGGCTAAGGCAGGAGGACTGCTGCAAATTCAAGGTCAGCCTGGTCTACATACTGAGTTCAGGGCAGCCTGAACTATACAGCAAGAATCTTGTCTCAAAAAAGCAAAAAAAATACATACACACACACACACACTCAGCAACTTACATAAAAACCTCCTTCATATAAAAAGCTATTGAAATATCCAAATAAATAAAACATCATTGGTAGAACAAAATTAAAACAATACTAATTAAAAATATTAAATTATACTTCCTTAAGTTCTAATTGGAATTTTTATCATGGGGTAATTGGAGAGGTGAGTAGCATAGAGTGAACAGTTGAGAAAAGTGATCTTTTTTCTATTAATCATGTTCAAATTAATGAAATGAGCAACATAGAATCCTTATAGAATACTGAAACTTCCATATAGGTGAAAATTTGTTAAGTACCCAAATTAATATTATTATTACTATTATTATATTATTATTTATCACTTCATGTTTGTGGTACATAGTGAGTACATTCATTGTGGGTAGTTGCCACAGGTACCCTATACATCTTAACTCTTTTTACATTCCCTTTCCCTTCTCCCTTTCCCAATGGCAAAAGATCTATCTCCCGATTTTCTATTATCCTTTATTTTGTTCTTTGATTTATTTGTACTTTGGGTTTCTCATATAAGAGAAACCACATGATATTTAAATTTGTATATCTGATTTCTCCAAATTATTATTTTTACCATTTTGCAGGTTGATCCTCCAAAAGTGGGTCACTGATTTATTAACTTTTGCAATAATTTTGCAATTTTTGATGATTATAGCCATTATTACTAATATAATCTGTCGTAATACAGTGATGCTAGATCATAAAGGTACTATTGGTAGTTTTCATCTATAAAACATAACTCTACATTGCTGTGTTTCTATGGTTCTCATTTCTGTTTTCTTCCCCATAGTTTTTTTTCCTGTGGTTTCCCTTATGCCAGATTGCCATCACTTCAACCCAAAAAGCTAGCTTTAGGTATAATAGTCGTATTATTAGAATGATAATATTAATAACAAAAGTATTTTAAAAGTAACATCTATGTATTATTTCATATTCCATTATTTCATTTCAAAATCTCATCAACAAACTCTAGAGGTGACAATTTTATAGACCAGGAAACTCGAACTCAGAGAGATTAAGCAATTTGGCCAAAAATTATTTAGCTACTAAGTGAGGAAACAAAGCTTTGAACCAAGGTTATTCTAACTTCATGGTTCCCATTTGGGTACAGCTCTGATGGGTGCTCTATGAGGGGTCAGTGAAACCCTGGCTCTTCCCAGGTTTCTTTTACTTTTTTCCTCTTTTTTCTTTTCTTTTTTTTTTTTTTCTTTCTTTCTCTCTTTCTTGGCTTACTTCCTGATTTATTGCTGTGTTCTAGAAAAGTAAGATTAGGCTGTCATGTTGATTTATAGATGGGTAATCTGGCATTTATTATTACTATATAATAAAAATAATTTCCAAGATACACTCTTTTTTTTTTTTTTTTTTTTGCGGCACCAGAGATTGAACTCACAACCTCCTGTCTGCCAGGGCAGGCGCTTAAAGCACTGAGCCAAAGTCCTGGCCCTGGATTTTTGAGGCAGGGTCGCACTATGTAGCTCAGACCGGCCTTGCGCTCGCGTTGTAGCCCAAGCCGGCCTCGAACTCACAACGCTCCGCCTACCTCAGCCTCCCGAGTGCTGGGATTAAAGGCGTGCGCCACCACGCTCGACCCAAGATACACTCTTGTTAACAGGTATGCTTACTATACATGACCCATAAAAAAGTCTTTGGTAGGTCTGGTTTACAATACTCCAAATGCTTTTCTGAGTATCTCTGTCTCTAAAATGAAAGAGGAAATTATACTCATAATGCATGTAGGAAGAGCAAAACTCAACTGTATTTGAGCATTGTATGTTTTTTTTTTTGTACTAGTAAGTGAAGTTACTCTTACATTCTTGTAAATTTTAGACAAGTATAAAATTCTGAGCTATTAAAAGAAGCCCACTTAGATTTCTAAACCACTTTATTATACCAATGTAGCACACGAATGCATAATACTTTCTCTTTTCTCCTGTATTTAAAGCCAATTTAAATTATAACGCCTCTTTAAATCATCTTTTGTATCTTGCAGATAGGAAATGTGATTTCTCAAAAGGTACTCACTTTACAAAGAATCTACTTACAACAAAACATTTTGCTATCACGTACTGTTGTCACAATTGTCCTACTTCTAGACTGTGAAGCTTTTATTTAAGCTCTGGAAGGCCACTTTTTTGGAATTCAACACTTATTGTTCAGTTCTCCTCTTGAAATCAGAATGTAACAGTATTTATACAATGACTGAAGTCCCAAAGTGCTTTGACTTTAGGGGAGAAGAATAAACATTAGGAACTGAGGAACTCCTAAAAGTGAAACAAGTGATAAATACTAAACTTAAAAAAAAAGTACAAAAATTTATGTTATAGGTACTATATTTTAAATAATAGATACACAAATAATTCGCTAGAGGTGAGGGCAAGTTATGTTAGCATCCTTTTCACTAGAAAGGGAAAAATCAAATTCCGAGATTAGCAAAAATTCATTACACGTTTTTGCCATGTCCTCTGTATTCTAATCAAATTAGGATACTGAAAGGAACAGAAAAAGAAAAAAAATTTTAAAAAGCCTAGCATAACAATTCTTAACAAGAATGACCCAAATACCACAGTTTCAATAGGAAAAGGTCTTTGTTAGTATGGTCATGTTGAGGCACACTCAGTATGCAACTACAAAAGCATACTGGCAAGAATTACTGTGTAAATTCTATAAATTGTGGAGAAATTTTTTAAGTATAACTTTAAATCTAGTAAAAGTGGTCAAATCATGGAGGTAAATTCTGTTTTCTGTATCAGAACTGAAATACGCAACAAATTAGGGATATGAGGAGAGTTGGTTTGATAAGGCAGAAATATGTTGATGGTTCCCATAGCTCACTTTATTATGTATACTGGGGACAAACCCAGGGCCTTTGCACTGACTTACATCACTAACCCTTTCCTTTCCTTTTCCCTTTTCTTTTCTTTCCTTTCTTTCATTCTTTCTTTCTTTCTTTCTTTCTTTCTGAGACAAATGATCTTGCTAAATTGTTAAATTGTTCAGGCTGGGCTTGAATTTGTAATCCTCCTGCCTCAGCCTCTAAAGAGCACTGGGATTATAGGAATGCATCCCCACACCCAGCCATTCATACCATAGCTCCTTTATAACACTACACCACTACTCCATTCCCTCAGGGTTCTCACGAGGATCCAACAGAGTGCTAAAGTGCTAAACTAATGTATTACTGTTGCCCCTGATAGCATGGAGGCATCCTGAAATCCTCACTCATACACTGAGTTCTTTGAATAGAAATCAAAGGTTCACTGAGTTAACAGGGGTCTGAGCAGGGTTTGCTATTCTTTGAGGGTTTACAACTAATGCAGAATTTCCCTCTAATGGTCCTTTGTTAGGAGTTATTAGCTTTTAGGAAACATATAAAATCTTGAATGTGTTTATTTTTCTTTTCTCCTAGGTAACAGTAAGAGGAAGTATGAAATTCCACTTGTGAAGGAGAAAAAGAATCTGAATCTAATTAAACCTTCAGATCTAGCACTCAAGCTATAGAATATGTATGCTGGAGAAAGAGAAATGCATTAAACACAACCTACGGGAGCAAAAAGGCAAATCTGTTTGTCAGGCCAAGTCATCCAGTTTCTCCAACAATTCAATGCTGTAACAATCAAGCAGTCAATAAATAAAATAAAAGTTATATAACAGAGACTTAACTAAATACAAGGTGTGGATATTACTTGAATCCTAATTCAAACAAAACAAATACAAAAAAGGTATTCTTTTACTTTTCTTTTTTATTTTAAAGAGCTGTTTTCTTGATGTTTGGGAAAATTTTGAGTATGAACGGGATATTAGATGAAATTAAAGTATTTTTGTTAGGGGGATAACACTGTTGTTTTTATCTAAGAGGATGCTACTGTTTTTATTATTTGATATGAATGCCAAAAATAAGATGATTTCTACAATTTGCTTTAAAACCCAGCCCTCCTTCCCCTGAAGGAGATATGTCAGGGGAGACTGATAAACAATTATAGAAGAATGCTGACGGCCACTGACGCTAAGTCATGAATACAAGGGAGGAGGTGTATCCCTACTTTTATGTATAGTTAACAATTTTTATACTAAATCGTTTTTAAAAAGTGTAAGTAGTATAGGGAGATTAAAAAAAAAAAAAAAAAAAGAGGAAGGCCGGGTGTGGTGGCAGCACTCAGGAGGCTGAGGTAAGATGGAGCACTGTGAGTCTGAGGCTGGCTTGGGCTACAATGTGAGCAAGGTTGGCCTGAATTACATAGTGCGACCCTGCCTCAGAAAAAAATAGGGCTGGGAGTTTGGCTCAGTGGCATAAGTGCCTGCTTGGCAGGTGCGAGGTTTTGAGTTCAATCCCTGGTGCTGGAAAAAAAAAAAAAGAAGAAGGAACTAGGCATAGAGCTACAAAGGAAAAGTTTGTAAAGTTCCTTTCTTGTTTATCCCAAACTTACTGATTCATAAAAACAGATAAATTTTAATTTCAAATAGAAGCTGCAGTTATGCAAAGGATTCTACTACTATTTCTTTTTTAAGGAACAGTTAATGTATAATAGAAAGTATAAACAAGAAAGCATTTAAAACTTAATTAGCTAAAGCAACCCAAACCAATCCCATATAGGAGACAAGATATTCATACCCTGGTTTCATAAAAACCCTGCCAAAATGGATCTGAGCGTGAAGATCAATGTCCAGCACCTGCTTGAGATAGTCCTGCAAACATTAAAAATAATTTTACTTTCAAACATTTTAATATCAGACTTTCAATACCTTAAATGAAAATAAAATGAATTTATAAGACTGCAAAGAAACATCCTTATTTCAGTGAGGTTTATTTAACACAAATGTGATTTAATTCTTCATTTATTCATATACTCACTCAGTAAATACTTGGGCACTACATGGTATATGCTGAGTACCAATCTAGGTGACAGGGTGATAATCCTGAACAAAAGAGACAATGTCCCTGACCTCATAGAAAAGTACTTTCTAGGTAATAAATAAAACTACATTAATGTACAATATCCTTATTTTATGGCCTATTGACTGTTTTTTCAGACAGAATTTTATGTCTGAGAAAGGCTATTAACAAGGGTATTTTAAAAAGTTGTCTCTAGGGAGGGAAGTCACATGTATGTCCTTACACTATTCTGCTTAATGGACTAATAAACCTCCCTTGAAGAAAGACATGGACTTTTGCCTACAGATCACCAAATTTAAATAAGTCAACTTTGAAAAATAAAAAAAGGGAAGAAATTCTAAAAATTACTGCTCTGCTAACAAAAACACAACCAACCTGAGGTTACGACTAACCCAGAGTGACCTGATAAAAGTCAATCTTTGGAAATGAAAGTTAATGCTGCCCTGTGGTAGTTGTATGGACAGAAAAAAATTGCAGCCCTTAAAATTTCTCCTAAGTAAAACAACTTCTGGGTCTATTACCAAATTTCTTCTTCATTAATCTAAGAGTAAGGCGACTAACCTGCCAAAATTTTTAATGTTTCACAAACTACGAGATACTTTGTTTTATTTTATTTTATTTTTTATTTTTATTTTTCTTTGTGGCACCGGGGATCGAGCTCACCTCACGCCTGCCTGACAGGCCCGTAAGCTGCTGAGCCAAACTCCCGGCCCTGGTTTTTTGAGGCAGGGTCGCACTGTGTAGCTCAGGTAGGCCTTGCACTCGCGTCGTAGCCCAAGCTGGCCTCGAACTCACAACGCTCCGCCTACCTCAGCCTCCCAAGTGCTGGGATTAAAGGCGTGCGCCACCACGCCCGGCTCTTTGTTTTATTTTTAAAACCCACTCCCTTCTTTCTCCATAACCTCACCCAACATCTGGCCTGGATTCAAATGTGTCCCTTCACTAGTAGTCCTACTTTCCTCTCCTCCAAGAGTAAGAGATCTTCTGAGACAAATCTGAGCAAGTGATTTTTTTTTTTTTTTTTTTGGCGGCACCGGGGATTGAACTCACAACCTCGCGCCTGCCAGGGCAGGCGCTTAAGGCACTGAGCCAAACTCCCAGCCCTGGTTTTTTGAGGCAGGGTGGCACTATGTAGCTCAGGCCAGCCTTGCGCTCGCGTTGTAGCCCAAGCCCGCCTCGAACTCACAAGGCTCCACCTACTTCAGCCTCCCGAGTGCTATGAGCAAGTGATTTTATAATACTTCAACAACTTCCTGGTGTTTAGGAAAAGGTCTCATCTTTTAAATATTCTTTCTAAAATTTCTATATTTTCCAGCTTTCTTTGAAATCATTGGTCTCTTCAGTCAGCCCTCTCTGCCACCCAGCCACAGTCTTCCTCCTTTCTCTTCCAAGAGTATATTGCTTTTAGTTTCCTAAGTTCTCTTGCTTCCACTCTTTGAAAATATTTTTTTCTTCTGCCTTAAACACTTTTTAACCTTCTCTCCACTTCTTATCTCTTTTCAGGAGACCATCTTCTCAGTCTCATCTGATCTACCAAGGTTATATGGCAGATTGATTAATTCATTTATCTTTATTTTGCCATTTCAACATCTACATTATTAAATGTAATAAATTTGGGGTTGTTCAAAGAAAAAAAAGAGAAAATATATAAATTAACAAAAATTAGAATAAGTATATATTCCTGATGAACAGATTCAAAATGACAAAATTCAAAATGACAAAATGCTCCTAATGTCTAATAAATCCAGGGCCTCAGGCATGTTAGGCAGCTGCTCCACCACTGAGTCACACCCCCAACTTTCTCTTTGCCTCTCTTTTCCCTCCTCCTCTACTTTTTAGAGCAAATATAATTATGTTTTTGGGCTGCTCATTAGGATTGCAATCTGAGAAAAGTTTTTCTTATCTTTTTGAAGGTAATGTATTTTGCTGGTACAATTTTCTCTTTGTGCTTGGTTTTAGTTTTGTCATAATCATAAAAACTTGAAAAGGCACAGGGTGACGACATAGTCCTCTAGGAGTTGAATTCCTTCTAGCAGTCAGTTACAGTGAACTTATTCCTAGGGTTCAGTTGTTTAAGGGTTTAAACTGAAAGTCTTAAGATATTTTCCAAGGTACCTCCTCTATGGCAGGCCCTAAACTCCTGGGAGGATGAAAATTCTCCTTACCTCTTTGGTAATGGGGTTTCAACCCAGGGCCTTAATACATTCCTAGCCCATTTTTATTTTTCAGAGCTCTAAGTTACTGAGGCTGGGCTCAAACTTAACAATCCTCCTGCCTCAACAGCCCAGAGTACTATGTGAACACTCAGCTGTCTTTACATATATTTACATTTATAAAATAAATTTCTGGGGACTAGCATGTACCTTTCAGTCATTTTTTTGTTCTACTTTTTTTTTTTTTTTTTAAACAGTGTGGGAGCTTGAACAGAAGAAGATCTTAAGCATGCTAAGCAAGTACTCTACCAATGCATACAGCCCCAATCCTTTTTTCAAAAATTGGTTTTCGAGACAAGGTCTTCCTAAGTTGCCCAGCCTTGTCTTGCTCTTGTGATCCTCCTGTTTTAGCCATCCCAGTGGCTGGGATTACAGGTGTATATCACCATACTCAGCTCAACAAACACTTTTGAGTGTTTTTATCTATCAGGAGTTCTATATGATGAGGATTTAATGGTAAATAAGATATATAAAGAGGTCTTACTATCTTTTACTGGGAGGAATAGGCCATAATAAATAATTGTCATTTAACTGCCACATAAAATAACTGCCATTTGTGCTTAAATGCTATGAAAAAAATAAGTAGGTGCTGGGATAGAGACTGATGAGGATAAGGAAAGGGCATTTTAGAAGCCTGTAGGATAAGAAGGATGCAAGTATATGAAATGTGGAAGGAAGAGAATTTCAGGGAGAGGGAAGTATATAAAAAGGCTTCTAAAGTAGCAAAGCATGTGTCTAGAACTGTAAAGACAACGGAAGGTAACAAATGAGACACAGAGGTGTAAGGTGAGGTTGCAGAAGTAGGCAGAGGCCATTTCTATAGGGCCTTCAGGCTATGATACAGAGTTAGGAAAACAGATGCTTATTAGATATATTTACTAAATGAATGATTTATGTCTGTTGAAAAAAACCCATTTTAAAAAAATGCCCTCTTTAGTGCTTTTGTACATGAAGAAGAGTTTTATGTTCTTTGTGACAGGGAAATCTTGTGCTTAGTGATAAAGGCTGAGGATCATTATTCTTAAATTTTTGTCTACTCTTGAAGCAACAAGAATCTTTGTCTGACAATCTGATGCATAGTTAGGTAAGAAGAAAAACAGATAGATGAAGGGGCAAGGTCTTTCCCTCAGCTCGAGTAAGGACAAATACCAGTGTCAGAAAAATTATGAAAGACATCTCAGTGTGATGGTAGAACCTTTGCCAGGTTATTAGGTCATAAGGGTGGAGGCTTCATGAATGGGATTCATATCCTTAGAGGAGAATTAGCTACTTCACTTTCCGCTGTTAAAGGCACAAGAAGTGAGCTGTCCACAGCCTGAAAGAGAGTGCTCATGAGAATCCATCACACTGCCATCTTGATCTCAGAATTGCTATGCACCAGAGTTGTGCAAAATAAATGTCTGCTGCTCAAACCACTGTATTTTGTTATAGCAGTCTGAGCTAAGATAATGAACAAGCTCTCCAAAGAAATGCAAATGAACTTTGCTTGACATAGATGTAACTGACTACTCTACTATTGTTACAGATCAGTTTCATATCATTAGCAAATTTATTTTAGCACTCCTGATTACCTGTTTGTGGTTGCTTTGGATTCTTTTAGTCAGTTATATCATGCTAGTTTCCACATTACTGAGTTAAATAAAATTTTTTACATGTGTTCATTTTATATATTTGTGAGCTAAATGATTTGGTTTAAACATTTTTTATTACTATATATTTACAGTACATAATGACTTCATTCATGTAAGCTGGTAAATGTACACAATACATTTCAATTCTTTTTATGTCACTCACCCCATCGGTTGGTCTCCTATTTGTAAAAAATATATCTCCCTGTTTCCTATTATCTTTCTACATATGATTTCATCTTTTAAAATTCATAATTATATTATAATTATTATAATTTTAGCGGGTCCACTGAGATTCCTCACTGTTTTACTGGACAAAGCAAGCTAAACTTCATTGTCAGAGAAATACTTTATGAATGGCTGAAACCTGAGCCCATCTTTCCTTGGCTCCTGGAGTTTCCTTGGTTCTGAGCCACAACAGAAGTATAAATTTGCTAATTTCCAGTTTCTCTTTGATTTTTGTTCTGGTTTTAATTCATGCATTGTCCGGCAATAAGATAAATCTTCGGCAAATGAGACTTGCTTCATAATTTTAGTTATTAAAACCCAGTCATGTTCTTTGTCAGTGTTAAGTATAATAAAAGCATATATTTTATTTTACTTGGCTTATACAGATTTACTTATCAAGTAAGTGGTTCTATATAGTATTTAAGATTATAAAAAATTTAAAACTGAGACTAATGAAACCAAATACTTATTCTGAGAAACTTTAAATTTCAATAGTAATTATGTTTTATAATATATAAGCTTGAGAATAATTTTTAATATTTTTATGTAAGCTAACATCTTGGACAGATATTAAATTAAAAAATAATCATCAGCTACTTAGATAATTTCTAAGACAAAATACTAGGTCATTGATTACTAAGTAAAGTTTTAAGTTAATAATTTAAAAAATACTTTAATTTTTAATTTTATATACTATAGAGAGGCTATATCATTGGGTTATGTCGGTGAATGTATTTGTTTAACTCTGCTACATTAAGAAGGTGTAAAAAGGATGCCTGTAGCTGTAGAAAGTTATATTCTGTTTATAAGATTTGCTAGAATGATAAAATGATTGCATAAAATTTCTCAGTTATCCATGCCCCTTAGTTTTTTCTATGAACTGGAAATAAGTTATTTTCTTAAATGGTATAATTAATATCAGTGGTTGCAATCATACTCGGAAGAATAATGAAAGTATAACTATATGTGATTCTTTGTTTTTCAAGGAAAAAGAATACATTTTTTTTTTTTTTTTTTTTTTTTTGCGGCACCGGGGATTGAACTCACAGCCTTACGCCTGCCAGGGCAGGCGCTTAAGCCACTGAGCCAAACTCCCGGCCCTGGTTTTTTTGAGGCAGGGTCGCACTATGTAGCTCAGGCCGGCCTTGCGCTCTCGTTGTAGCCCAAGCCGGCCTCGAACTCACAACGCTCCGCCTACCTCAGCCTCCCGAGTGCTGGAAGAATACATTTTTCTTAAAGTCCAGTTTTTAAGATTTTTGGTCTCAGGATCCCATTACAGGCTCTTAAAATTGATTAAAGATCTCTAAGAACTTTTGTTTATGTGCGTTACATCTTTCGATATTTACTGCATTAGAAATAAAAATGCTTTGTTGATTCACTTGAAAATACTGATGATGAAACGATTTCACGTTAACATAAGTAACTTATTTTTTATGCATTGCTTTGTAATTTTGAAAATCTAATATCTGTCTTAATATAAGTCAGCTAGATAGATTCTCAGATCTGCTGCATTCAATCTGATGAGACATCACACATCATTTAGCTGCTGGGAAAAAGTACAGTGTACACTGATCAAAAGAAGGAGAATAAAGGAAGCAAATAAAGTCTATTTTTTATGAAAATAGTTTTTCCTTGTAGGCCCATTTAATAAAAGGTCTCAGGGAGTTTTACAAGTCCAGAGGTCTTCTTTTATAATGTGTCAGTTTATTCTAGAATATAAAAGAACAAAATCAAGGCCAAAATTTTGCAATGATTTTTATTTGTATTGGTTTATAATTCCTGTGTCTGAAAAGAAGCTGACAAATATATTAAAATTATACTCTGGGAAGCTGGGGCAGGAGGATTATAAGACTGAGCCCAGCCTGGGCAATGTAGTGATTTAGCCAGATCCTGTCTCAAAATAAAAAATGAAAAAGGCCTGAGAATGTAACTTAGTGTGAAGGCTCTTGATTCTATCCCCAGTATTCCCTTCCTCCCCCTCCCTAATTAGTGCATTTACTAAGTTTTAATGAGGTTGTCTTTGGTATTAATGCATTCCCCACAATATGAAAGGTTATTGTTTTTGTGTAACCTGCCTTTTTGTGCTTTATGTTTGTTTTGTCTCTGATTAAAGAAACAAAAAAGCATAGAACAACAATCTCTTAATGATTTAGTCAAGCATTACAAACATGTTGTTCATAAACATGCTCCCTTCTGTGAGTATTTTTAAATATTTAATTGTCGCTAGAAAAATTAGGTAACTCAGTACTATTTCTCAGATACACATGAATTCATACTAATCGAGTGTTCAGTTGTTTTCTAATAAACTGTTTTGAATTTGCCTTCTAAATTTAGGAAACATTTTTCAGAATATCTTTTTTTTTGTTTGTTTGTTTTGAGACAAGATTTTTGCTTTGTAATGTTGGCTGGCCTAGAACTTACTGTGTAGCCCAGGATGGCCTTGAACTCACAGCAGTCCTTCTGCCTCAGCCTTCCAAGTGCTGGAATTACGGGTGTGCACCACCATGCCCACCCAGAATACCTTTTATATGTAAAATTATCTTTGAAACTTTCTAGAAAGGCTCTAAGAAATCACAGATTTGTTCTCTCCTTTTATAAAAAGAGATGCTAGAAATAATTAGGTTTATTTGATAAGCTGTAATTTTAAGCTTCATGAGGGAGCTGTCAATCAGAGATGCTCAGTCTTAGATTTGACTTATGTAGGCAAATTTGCATTAATATGAATATCTCAGAATTGTTTGCTCTTTGAGAAGTGCCTGGAAATCTGACAATGCCCTTGGAGAAGACACTGATTAAAACTTATGAAACTGGGTAGGATGTAGCTCAATGTCAGAATGCGTGTCTAGTGTGCATGAGGCCCTGGGTTTGGTACCCAGCATTGCAAAAACAAAAAAACACAATCCCACAAATTTGCATGCCATAGTTTCATACGGTATTCTGATAGACAATTTTACTTATCAGATATTCTGATATTATTGGTTATAGTAGTCAATTAAGCATAGCCATTAAGCATTTGTTACTATAAAAAGCTTATGCAGGTCGGGGATATAGTTGTATATATATATACTCTTAATATACAAAGAGCTCTTAGAAAATCAGTTAGATGGGCCAGGGATTTAGCTCAGTGGTACAGAGCCTGCCCAACCAAGTGTGGGGTCTTGGTTTAAGCACCGGTACCAAAAAAAAAAAAAAAGCAAGCTTATGCTTTATTCTGATGTATAGTTTAAGGTTATGTTAAAAGCACAGTTAACAATTTATATCTGGGACAAAGAGAGATTCAAAGCACTAAGGAAAAGGGCTGTAATAGGTACTTTCAACCATTGACATTTCAAAGAATAGTGTCTTGGATACAGGCTTCTGTGGTGATATACCTTGAATAACTTTCACATGGCACTAACAGACTAAGTCAGGAATTCTAGAAATCTTCAGTTTGGAAGTGGACAGTTTTGTGAAAGCAGAATTGCTAACCTGAGATCTAGCAGAACAAGAATGACAAGGAAAACTTCACTGTGTTTATTTATCTGATATACTGTTAGTCTCAAATATTTTGTGGCTGCATGGCTCTGTATTTGCAAAACAAATTCAAGGGAATTTATACAGTTAACTAACACTCTTGTGTTCAATCAGAGCAAATTTAATTAGACTAAACTTTTTTGTGGTCAATGATATATTTATAATTATTCTGATCGTGTGGGAAGTGAAGACATTGTTGAGAAAATTTAAAAGATCCTGAAATGGGCTTAATATATCCATGTGGGTAACTGATACCTTTTATTGTTTCTAAAAAATTTCGTAATTTTGTAGTTGTTGAAAACTTACAGCAATGCATGTGATTCTTTAGTTTTCAATGCAAAAAGTAACTACTGTTTAACAGAAACTTTCAGTATTCTGGAAGGACAAAAATCTCTTTGAAAAAGATGCATGGGGCAGGATAAGGTGGTGGTGGGAAGTTATCTTCAGGGTAGAAAGCATGAAAGAGTCATTGCTCCTTGGTGGGGAGAGGGTGGAGTTCTGTGGTACCTGCAAGCAGCAGGGGCCCCTCCTTCCACTCTGCTCAGTAGGTGGTATGCTGTGGAGGTGGTCACACTTTAGAAGAGATTGCTGTGAAAAACACAGAAGAACGCTGGCTGCCCCAAGGCTCCTTGCCTTCCAATGATTCCAGTGCTGCTAGCCCGGCCCAAAGGATCAAAGACCTAAGATACAATGGCATAACCAGAGAACTCTAGATAATATCCAGTGGAGACTAACGGCCAGATGCATCTTCTTGACCCTTCTGTGTTGCTGAAGCACCTCTAGATTTCTTGGTGTAATACTTACAGGAAGTGACTCTCAGTCATGGCTTAAATAAAATTTCCTGACCATTCTGTAGCACAGGTGCTCACAGTATGATTTAAGTGGAATTATATAAATTTTTTTGTAGACCTGAGGTTTTACACTTAAGATTTATGTGTGCACTCAGTGCACGCATAGTGGCATATGTCTGTAATCCCAGCACTTGGGAGGCTGAGGCAGGATGGTTGTCATGAGTTCGAGGCCAGCATGGGCTACAGAGTGAGTTCAAGGCCAGACTGAGATACATGATGAGACCCTGCCTCAAAAAATTCATGCGTGCATCATAATGCTTCTGCATCTTTTCTTGATCTTTTTTGGTTCTTTTCTTGTCTTTTCAGTGACTGACTTTTAGGCTGAGCTCCTGAGTTGATGTGGATGTTCTGTTTTTTATGCTTCTCTTTCTTTTTGTTGGTAGAGTACAGTGAAATTCTTTTTGGGACTATAACTGGCTGGCTTGTAGGAATTTGCTGCATGTATGTTTTATCTCTTTTCTGGCTCCTCTATATTATCTTATTCCTACTCCAGGAGGTAAAAAGGGCAGTGATTAGCTCTTACAGGGAATACTTTGGGATATCCAGGTCCTAAAATCTCTTTCCTCGTAAATTAAAAGTATATATAAGCATCTTATCATATAGACAATAAAATACAAAATCCTCAATTATATCGGTCTTGTTTACTTGTAAGCAAATTCCTAGTATAACTGACATCCTTGTTGTCACTAATACCAAAGGTTAGGTTCAGAAGTGTTTGTCCTTACCACAGCTGAGCCTTAACTGCCAAGCCTGTGTGTGCTGTAAGCTTGTTGTCTCTCTAGAAGTACTAGAAAAGACATACATTAGGTCTGCTGAGTAAGTATCATCCCACAAGTAAGATTATTAGGAACAAAATGAATTCTGAACAAAACAATCTTGGAAATACCAAGTTTAACACTTAAATAGTCCTGACTTCAGAGCCTACTTTTGTGATATTGCGCACAGATTGATAGTAATGCAAAGAGACATGTTGCAAATGATTTCTTACAGCTCTGCCACAGTGCAGATCTTAGTCTTCACCTTCTGCAGTCTCAGGACAGGTCTGCAGCAATTTGCTCTACCTGGAGCTAAAGGCTTCTGGGAGACTTTGAGGAGACTAGCCCAGGTGCTTGTCTGTTACAAGAGTACCTACTCACTCATCAACAGTTTTACTACAGGATACAATGTGGCTTGGTTTTCTTTTGTGGTTTTGGTAGCTGAAGTGCTGTTCTCAAATACTCTAAAGGTTGTGACTGGAAGGTAGGTACTCTTCTATTCAGGGTACTGAATTCTAACATTTGTTCTCAGAGCCAGTAGAGTTTACTGTCTAGTCAGGTATAAATTTAGGCAGCTTTAAAGGTATTTTTATAGGATTAAGAACTATCACATACATGTGTGATCTAACTTTATGATTTTTAAGAGAATAAAGAAACCAATAAAAACAATACAGAATTTTAAAACAAAATGGTAGGAAATTAACAATGGTTATTATATTGCATATTGTTGTCTTCAAAATAGTTGCTCAGATATAGGCATGCAAAACTGATCAAGCAATATAAGAACTAGCTGTTCCTTTCAATGAACTAATAGAATCAGTGATATAATTATCTTATCATATATATATATATATATATATATATATATATTTTCCTTCCTTTTTTTCTCCTTTCCCACTTATCCTTTCCTTTTGAGCAGTTTCTTTCCCTTTCACAGTATCTATTGTACATTTTGCTTCTTATTTACTTTGTTTCTTACATTAGGGAGACAATATGATGTTTACGCATGCAAGTCTGATTTATTTCACTTATGAGCATGATCTCTAGTTGCATCCATTGACCTTCAAAAGCCTCGAGTTTATCTTTCTTTATAGCTGATCTAACTTTAAATAAACAAACTCTTAAAAAATATGAATTTTAGCTAAAAATGTTATTATGATAATGTAGTTACAGTTTTTTAGTTTAAGCCATTAATGTGATATGAAATAGGCAAGGAATTAGAGGCTGGCAAAACATTATGTGATTTGAAATATTTTTGACATAAATTGGCTACTGTAGTAAAGAATATTTTACTTAAAGTTATTAAATAACATTTAAGAGATCCAATCACCATTATAATCATATTTCAGTTATATATAAGCTTACTGATACTGAAATATTCACTGGAATTTTTATAGAACTAAGCATATACTAAGAGCATACACCATACACTAAGTCCTAAAATTCATACTTATATGTGTATATGTGATTTCATTATTATCATTATATAATACGTGATATTATAATGTAATATAATAATAACAATAAGGGCATAAGTAATGCCTAATCTTTTTCTTCACTATAGTGAAGGAGAGCCAAAGGATCTTGGTAAGATTTGGAGTGTGTTGTAGGTGAAATGACTGACTCTGTAAGGTCATGTTTAAATAAAAGTAGAGGGATAATTTTGTAGCTTTACTGTGGGCATAAATATCATACATAAAGGAGTCCTAATGTAGTGAAACTGAGAGAAAGTCAAACCAGAAGTCTCAGGGAGATGGCAAAAACCATTCTGCAATTGCTGGGATTCTCCAGGCTGGTCCTCAGGCCTGATCTTGGCATCATCCTTTTCAGAGAGACTGGTAATTTCTAAAGTGTTATGGCTTTTCAGCTTTGTAGAAGCCCAGTTATAGACACTAGATGCTAACCATACTGCAGTTAGTCAACCACATGCAAGGACATTTAAGTAGAAAGATCCTCAAGAACCCTGTTTCCCCATACCTTTTCTCCCATGGATACACCCCCTGATGTGATGATGACATCAGCACGACTGATTCCCTCATTCAAGGCATTGAGTAAGTCATCAGGGCTGAAAAAGATAAAACCAAATACGTTAAAATGCAAAGAAAATATTTTAGATATAGTGCTAACTTAAAGCCATTTTATTTGCTGAGTAGGTATGAGCATGAATATAGCAATATATTCTGTAGGAAGTGGGAATCAAAAGGCTCTCTGGCTTGGTGTGTTGTGCAGGCCTGTAATC
This sequence comes from Dasyprocta punctata, assembly GCA_004363535.1. Lineage (NCBI taxonomy): Eukaryota > Metazoa > Chordata > Mammalia > Rodentia > Dasyproctidae > Dasyprocta > Dasyprocta punctata. Next base: position 72,344 of record RJWM01005069.1, on the reverse strand, counting down.
CCAGCAGTTTTGGAGGCTGAGGCAGGAGACTGCAAGTACAAGCCCAGCCTGGATCGGTTAGCAGTTTAGTGAGATACTGTCCCCCAAAATAAAAAGGGTTGGAAATTTAGCTCAGTGAGAAGGCCTTGGGTTAGATTTTTAGTACAAAATGTATAAAAAATAGCCGGGCGTGGTGGTGCACGCCTTTAATCCCAGCACTTGGGAGGCTGAGGTAGGCGGAGCGTTGTGAGTTTGAGGCCAGCTTGGGCTACAACGCGAGCACAAGGCCGGCCTGAGCTACATAGTGCGACCCTGCCTCAAAAAACCAGGGCTGGGAGTTTGGCTCAGTGCCTTAAGAGGGCAGGCGCGAGGTTGTGAGTTCAATCCCTGGTGCTGCAAAAAAAAAAAAAAAAAAAAAAAAAGTATAAAAAATAATAAAAATAAAAAGATTTCTGTGCAAGATGACTATAAGTTCTATTGTGTAAGGGTTGAAGTAGTGACTACTAGTGCTTTCAGAGTTTTTTGTTCTAACAAGGCAGTATAATGAGGGGAACCAATGAGATGTTTTAGGGTATCTCATTATCTTGGTTTACCTAGGAACATCCTATTTTTAGAGCTGTAAGTCACATGTCAAAATATGACAAGCATCAGAACTTAAGAAGGGCCAGGATAGCAGGAAATGACTGAAAGGAACTTTTTAGTCACTACTTTAAATCCATATAAAGCTACTGGGCAATGTTAACCTGCATTTAGTTTTTCCCTTCAACTGATGGGATTAAAGAAAAGTTGCTTTTCAGGAGAATATATCCAACCCACACTCTTACTGAGAACTTCCTACCTCTAGAGGACAGGAGTATTTCCTTTTATACTCTCTGACCCTTTATCTCCCTTTCCCCTATGGATATCATCTGGAAAGGGCACAGTCACAGCTTTTAATTTTCTAGCTTCTGCTTTTAGTCTTTCTTTAGGCCCAGCTGTATTCCTGCTCTAGGGTTCTGCAAGGTATCTCTGTATACTCCAATAACTCTAAATCTCTCCTTTGCTTAAACTAGCTTTGGCAGGGTTCAGGTGACTTCTCAATGAGATACCATACATTCTCCCAAATCTCTCATGATTGTGAAGTTGAATGTCCCTTCACCTAAATGCACTACTTGATATATTTGATAAGCAAGAAAGAAGGAAAGCTAGAGACTCCAGGTGGCAACAATTGTAACTAGGATATCATTTCATTTTTTTTTTTAATGCAGGCATGAAAAGAGTAAAAAGTGGAACTTGATGTCTATCAGACATACTACTTTCCCAGGCTCTATAAGAGATATGCTGAGAATGCTACAGCACAAAGACTAAGAGTGTGAACTCTAGAGGCAGGCTGCTTGTGCTTAAATTCTGGCATCGCTACTCACTCGCTATTGTAAAGCTTTGGACAAACTGCCTAATTCTCCCTTTGCCTCAGTCTTTCATCTTTAAAGAAACAATAATAGAACTGTTATGAGGATTAATGACATAATGCACGTAGAGCAGCTGAAATAATACCTAGAACAAAGTAAATTTAAGAAAGATTAGTTGCTATCATTAATATTACTGTTGTACTGACAGAAATTAACCATACAAACATATCCAACAATCTGGAAGGGAAAATTTTAGTATATTGGGCAGTGTCTATTCTGGAGAATATCCATGACTAACATACAAAGGATTCACGGATTGGGACTTAATATATTCACAGAGGTACCTGTGAAAGGTTCAAATGGCAAGGCAGTGTAACTCAGGGGTTAAAATGAATCTTTTAAAGCAAGGATTTTTGTTTTTAAGATAAACTGTTTCTCTATACTTCCTGATACTGAGAATGTGAATTGGAATCCTCTAGGCCTAACACTAAGGAGAATTCAGTATTACTTGCCCTCTGTACCAAAGTTTGGCTGTATCTATCTATGGATATTTCCTGGCTTTTGTTCTATCTCTTCTACAAATTGGAGTTCTTTTATTTGGAGAGGGTGGAGTAGTTGCCCTCCCAGTTTGGTCAAGCTGTAAATAAACTAATTTTTTCCATTTTCATGGGTTTTTCTCATACTTGTAGTTGTGGGTATACAAATCCAGTAACCCAGATGCCTGGGACTCAGGTGTAGGTCTGAACAACCTGGGCAGTAAGAGTATACTATTTCCAGGTTGAATAATATCATTTGTTTTTAGATCCTCTTATAGAATCTGGATAAAACTTTCTTTATTTGGAGCACTGGACTGTGCACTGGGTTTGTTCTAGTTCTGGGAAGCAATTCCCAAGAAGGGAGAAAAGCAGAAGTTTGAAAAATCACTTGCATGAGATTCAGCTTCCCAACATGACTTCGGAGTCACTCAGTTAATTGGTTACATAGTCACAAAGTACCCAGGTGTTCATTGGAGGTAGAATCTATGTGTAAAATAAGAAACAAAAAAACCGCCTGACATGGATTTCAAAGTTAAACTGGTTGGGCAAGCATCTAAGAAGCATTATATTGAATTGTGGGTATATTTAAAGTATTTTTGAACTAAGCATTATAAAAGATTTCTTATTAATTGTTTTTATTTTGCTTTAGGGAAAAATTATTCTGTTGCATAGAGATAGTAGGTAATATGCATGTGATGGTTTCTTAACGCCCATAGTTCTGGGCTCCTTGCCTTGCTGGATCAGATTATCATTAAGCTGAGCCAAATGGCTGACTATGGAATAAATGGGCAAACATAAACACAGCACCATGTAGAATATGGTTCAAGTGAATGGATAATAAGTATTATCAACAAAAGGCAATTTTGTGCTAATCCAAAGAGTTGTTTGCTAACTTTAACAATCTTACATAACATATTACTGCTACAGGATATTGTAAAGCCATTAGACACAAAGCAACAATGCGACGCACACCATTATGGTACTAATCTTTGTAGGCAGATAAAGTCTTGGCTAGCTGCTGATGACATAGAAAATAAGTAAACAAATCTTTTAGTCATTTTTTTGTTCATTGTTTTCACTGGGAAGTTCTATTTTCTAAAACTATGAAGTCATCAAATGTTACATGAAATCTTGTAATTTTTGAAAATAACTTAGCAACCTAGCAAGAACTTGTCTCAAAATGAAAAGCAAACAAGGCTGACAATGTAGCTCAGTGTGGGGGACTTGGGTTCAATCTGCAGTACCACCACCACCACCACCACCACACACACACACACACACACACACACACAAAAGGGAGAGGACAATAATACTTATATCTTAAAAAAATTTTTTTACATCTACATGTTACTATCACAATGGTATGAGGTAGTCAAGACAAGAGAACATTGAGGTTCACATAGGGAAGAAGAGGTTCAAAATCAACTTGTGTCTTCCAAGACAATTTGTAGAAGACAACTTGCTATATGTAGTACACCTTCAGACAAAAGTTTTAAAATCATTACTTATTTAAATATATAAATTTTAGCCGGACGTGGTGGCGCACGCCTTTAATCCCAGCACTCGGGAGGCTGAGGTAGGCGGAGCATTGTGAGTTCGAGGCCGGCTTGGGCTACAACGCGAGCACAAGGCCGGCCTGAGCTACATAGTGCGACCCTGCCTCAAAAAAACCAGGGCTGGGAGTTTGGCTCAGTGCCTTTAAGCACCTGCCCTGGCAGGAGCAAGGTTGTGAGTTCAATCCCCGGTGCCGCAAAAAAAATAAATAAATAAATAAATAAATAAATTTGGCCTGTGTTTGCCAAAGACTGCTAGAAAAAAAACCATTATCTTTCTCAGGAGGCTGAGGCTGGAAGATCACTGCGAGTTCGAGGCCAGCCTGAACTGTGTAGCAAAACCATGTCTCAACCAAACCAAACCAAACCCCAAAAAACAAAAAACAACTGTACTGTTAGCATTTAAAATATTTTTTCCCCATTGCCACTAGAGAGGCTGTTGGATCAAACAGATTTAAGTTTTCTAGGTAACCAACACTAGTTTCCCTTCTCTTAAATAGCAGTAGCTCTTTCAGGGATATTACAATATCATTTAAATTGTCCTTCATTAACATGTACAATTTAAATTAAACCTGGATGGTAATTAACCATTTCTTTAAAGATAGTTCTTACACTAGTATTAACCTTGATTTACTTACTCATTTCTGGTTTTTTACTATTTACCCCCTTTTTTCTCTTTAAAATTTTTTTATTTTTGTAGTTAATGTTTGCAGTCGTAATGACTACATTCACTGTGGGAGAATTGGTATATGTATATAACGTTATCTCAATTCTTTGTTTTCTCCCCCCTCCCTTCTATGCTCATTTCTTTTTGACTTAATAAGTACCTGCCCATTCTTCTCTTAGAGTACCCTATTACAAAAAAACATTCTACAAGTACTATCTAGGACTGGTAGAACTAGATGACAGAAGATACGACTGTCAGCTGAAAATTTAAGTATCACAAAGTCAAGAATCAAGTTTTATCTCCATTACTAACTACCTAGATGAAATTGAAAAACTAACTTTTGGTGGTGGTGAGTTTTCCCAAATGAGGACATTTGGACTGGGTTCTTTCCATCACTAACATTCACCAATTCTAAGTACTCGAGGCTAGTGGGATACAGTTCAAGTGCATAGGTATCGCTTGCTGTCTTTCCTTCTTTCTTTCCTTCCTTCCTTCCTTCCTTCCTTCCTTCCTTCCTTCCCTCCCTCCCTCCCTCCTTCTCTCCCTCTCTCTTTCTTTTGACAGGGTCTTGCTACATAACCAGGCTAACCTCAAACTTGCAGCGATCCTTCTGCCTCAGTCTCCCAAGTGCTGGGATTATAGGTGTGTGTCATCATGCCTGGCAGGTACTGCTTTTAAAATGACTCAGAAGTCTACCTAAAATATCAAAGCTGCCCTCTCTGTAAAGCTAGGTAAATCCAGTCTTTACAACTCAATAGTCCAGGAAGCAAAGAAGCATTTTCATACTTCAATAGAAGACTGGCACATCTTGCCACTACTCCTTTGCCAATTCAGGAGTTGAGGCTTTTATGTCTTTCACTATCTGTGAACTTTTCTAAACACAACTCCATGCCTATCAGGTCGAAAATATGCTAGGTAACTTCTTGAGCCTAGAGGGTGAAAAGGACTCTCAGTAAGTAAAGGAAAACACCAGAAATACAAGAAACCAGAAACTAGAAGATAGAAGAATAAGTGTAATATTCTGGATGGCTCCCAGTGCAATAAAAGTGGAGGAAGAATAAGTTTTTGTTTATTTTTTGAGAGGGGGTTTACTTTAATAACAGCAATACTGACAACACATAAATTACTAATGGATATTTAATTATCATATTAAAAGTGTTCTAAAAAAATCCCATGATTTTCAAATTTTAAAATGTAGTAGATAAAGATAAAGGCGAATATACCCTGTTGAAACCTCAATTAGCAGCCTAGAAATATCTTCTAGGAATGAACAAAAATGTAAAACAAAGGAAGCTATACAAAATAAGAAATTTGAGAGGCAGAATAAGAGACTGACATTAAACCAATAGGAATTTCATAAGAAGAAAAAGGAATAGATAAAAGGTGAAAAGAGAGGAAAATTTCCTTTACTTGGAAAGTGTTGGATTTGGAGACTGAAAAGATTTGAGTCCAGACAAGATTGATAAAAAATATAAAACTAGCAAGTACTGAAAAAATTTTGTATTTGCAAGATTTCAAAATCTTACAGGATGCCAGTCAGAAAGACTGGTTACTAACCTTGGACTTTTTACTTATATAGTATCTCAAACTAGAAAATGGTAATTTTTTGTTTGTTTGTTTTTGAGATTTAAATCCAGGAGCTCTCATGTGCTAGGTAAGCACTCCAACCACTAAGCTATATCCTTAGTCTTTTTTATTTTGACACAGGGACTCTGTAAGTTGTCCAGACTGGCCTCGAACTTGTGATCCTCTGGCTTCAGCCTCCTGAGTAGCTGGGATCACACAGCCTGTGCTATCACACTCTGCTGAAAACAGTAAATATATTATATTGCTGATATACTAACATAAATATATCTCTGAGAGAAAATGCATATGAACCCCAAATCGTATGCCAGTCAGACACCACTCACTAGTCAGGATGGAAGAATAATACTTGTGAAAGTGCCAACAAACAAACAAATCACCCAGTAATATTCTAGAAAAGTGACTGTAAATGAAAAAGTCAATCAGAATACAGACTTCAAGACAGGGGATGATGGAAAAAAAGCACTATATAAAATATACATGCAGCCAGGTGTGGTATAGCATGCCTGTAATTCTAGCACTTGGGATGCTGAGGCATAACTGCTGTGAGTTCCAAGCCAGCCTCGGCTACAAAGTGAGTTCAAGGCCAGCCTGTACTGTATGGTAAAATCTTGGCTCTACAACAACAGAACAACAACACACAAACTACATATTCATACATATTCATTTATTTTAAAAAATAGCTCAGTTTTTTTTTTTTTTTTTTTTTTTTTTTTTTTTTTTTTTTTTTTTTTTTTTTTTTTTTTTTTTTTTTTTTTGTCTTTTTGAGACAGGGTCTTGCTACTCAGTTCAGGCTTGCCTTGGGCTCACTTTGTAGCCCAGGCTTGTCTTGAACTTGCAACGATCCTCCTGCCTCTGCCTCCCGAGTGCTGGGATTACAGGAGTGTGCCACCACACCTGGCTAAAATAGCTAAATCTAAGTGGATAATAATTAAATATATCGGGAAGTTATAATTATATAAGTATGAATTCCTGAAATGGCAGAGGTTTACCTAAAAGAAAACTTAGTAGGTTTAATAAATATTTAGATGATTTCATTAAAATTTTCAAAGCATTATCTAAAAGTTGAAGGGTCAGGTAGGGGAGATGGAGAGAATAAATGTATTCTAAAGTTCTCATCTTACCTGTGCAGGAGGTACTTTAGAGAAATGCTTGGTAAAAGGGATATAGTTACCATCTTCTTTCTATATAATAATGAATAAATCTACATATGATTCTGAATATCACTAATTGGAAGGAAAACATGAGGGGAACTGGAAGGTATAGCATAACTTTCAAAATAAGGGATCAAACAGTAATAGTGCCAGAATCTAAACAACAATAAAAAAAGGAAAAGAAATAATAAAGTTGTACAAATAGTAATAAAAAGTAAGATGAAAGAAAAAAATTCACAGAAATCATTTACAGAAAACTTCCTGGTCAAGTAAAAAGAATTTCATGCCAGGATCAGAGTTACAGTAATTTAAGTCAGCTACAAGAGTAAGACTTTTGTTTTAAGCTCAAGTCTCATTTTAATGTTATTTATAATGGACACAAACAGATGAAAGACTGAAAGTAGTAGGTAGGGGAAAAAGTAACTAGGCAAATGTAGTAAGTAAAAAAGCATGAGTGGTAATGTTAATATCAAAATGGGATTCAAAGTTAAAACAACAAAAAAGGAGAAGTAGGCAACAAAATATAAAAGGCACATTTGTAAAGATAACACAGCAATACAGTAACTATCTCACAAGAAATAGTTTCATTTTATCTAGGTTAGGTGATTACCTTTCAAATCTTTGGACATTTTAAGCACTTAGTAAATGTGCTGAAAGAACTTGAATTTCAAGTCAATCTCCTCACAGTAGCTTTGGAAGTAATGTTTAGCTATTATAACTGTAATGATTTATAGGAAAAATACTGTCTGAAAAATGGAAGAGAAGATACTATTGAACATTTATATAAACATAAGTAAGTACTTTCTTTGAGAAGGAACTAAGGTAAAATAGCACCATGCATTCAAATAGCCAAAGGCCATCACATTGAAGAGGGAGTTAACATAGTTAGTGTTGGTTCACTGGGCAGAATTAGGACTAATGGATCATGACAAAGCAATATCTTTCTCACTAAAATAATTAAAACAAAAACTGAGGGCTAGTAGAAAGATATTTTCTATAATGCCTCCACTGAGTGATACTGTATGAGCTAACATCAGAAGTTCCTTGCAATTCTAAAATTTTGTAAGTATATGGAAATTACTGAAAGTTACATAAGCAATGATGATTTTTTTTCTTCACATATAGACTGAAGCTGGGGATATAGCTCAGTGGCATAGTGCCTGCCTGGCAAGCATAAGCTCCTGAGTTTGGTTTTTGGTACATAAAAAAAAAAAGGAAGAAACTGATTTGAGTATTGTAATAAGATACTATCTTGTAGATCATACTCTTCTTCCTCTCAGCTTTTGAATATCAGGAACATCTGACTATTTGAATTACATGAGAAAATACAAATATCTTGTCTTCCTAAGGCCATGACATTCATTTATAACTTGGGAGATGGCTACCAATAATAGTAACACTTTCCCTAGAGTTACAACTTCATCACATATCTGAAAAGCATAAACTTAATACATAGAAAAAGATAAAGGAGAAACATATGATCAAGTAAAATTATCAAAGAATGAATGTGACTTTCTCAAAACTAAATGCCAAAATCAGTTTCTGTGAAGGAAGAATATGTTATCTAGAGGGTACCCCATCTATTTGCTCTGCAAATCAGCAAATCAGATTACACAGAGGGCTACTTTGTTTTTAAAATTTTTTAAGTATTATTTTAAAGATAATAAAACTCAACAAAACAAAACAGAATAAACCCAAACAAAACAAAGCAGTGAAACTGGTGCAGAACTTCAAAGCAGGATAATAGGAAAACAACAATGGCTACCTAGTATATCTTGCTATCTTCACAACAGTTGTCCATTCCATCAGATATAGAAAAACCAAACCAAAATAAAACAGAATAAAACCAATCAAAACAGAACACTGAATAAAGCAAAACAATTAATTGGAATAAAACAAAACAGTGAGAACAATACTGGACTTCAAAAATAGGATAGAAGGAAAACCCCCATATTTGCTACACTGCATACTGTTATCCTTCCTATAGATGCTCAGACCACCAGCCCCAAGCCTGCAAAGTCAACCAAACAATACAAGCATTGAGTTGCTTTTTGCACCTCAGTTGCTATCAACTCAGCCTGTCCTCTGAACTAGCTGGCTGCTTATGTGGTGGTGGTGGTGGTGGTGATTGTAGAGGAGTTGGTGTGCCCGCCCGTAGGCTCACGGGAGGTGCTATCTGACTTTCTCTTCCTGGGCCCCTAATGGCTTGTGCAGCTTACCAGAAAGACTAGTTGCCTTGTTGGTCAGCTTCTCCTAGTCCCAGTATGGCCTGAGGGCTACTTTGTTAAGACTCTGGTTTTAAATTCTGCATCTGCCTTAAACTATTATAAACATGATTCTGGCATAAAATTCTGCTTTACTATGAAGTCTGCTGCAAAATTTAAAATCCAAGAGAGATACTTTACTCAAGTTTAGGATTTATAACTTTCACACAGAATATTCAGAATGCAAATACATTTTTATTTAAAAATATTTAATATAAACACACAGATGGACAACAGCTGCTAATTGGTTTTCTGTTTCATCTGTTATACCAACTAAAGGCTGCATCATTTTAAGATGAGCAAAGATGACAGTTGGTTCATGAGAAAAAGTTCTAGGATTTGTAGATTAAGGAACAGTGCATACCAAGGTGACAAAAAATAGCATGGGTCATAAACTGATTTATTCTCAGTTCAAGTACAAATTCCTTAACTACAAATATTTTGGGGGTGTTTGTTTCATGTATGGGAAAAAAAACTCCTACATATTAGACAGATATCATTTCACTCTTCCTTTAGTATTACTAGGTGTTCTGGCACTATGGAGTCATACAAAGAGGTATGGTGCCAGCTTGTAAATGAGCAAGCTAGTATAGGAAATATCTGAAAAAAAAAAAAAAACTAAGAAAATGAGTGAAGTAAACAATTTGCATTTTGACTAGAAAAGGGTGTTTTATTTCATAAGAAAGCATGAGGCTGATAAAGAACTAATCAAATTCAAATCTAAATTTGCTTTGATAATCAGAAAATTCCTATCTTAAGAATATCAGGTAAGCACTAAGAAATTAGGACACATCTGATTCACAAATTGGAAGTTGTAAGGCATTGGGTTTTGCCCAAGTAATCACTGTACTGTTAAATCTATCTCGATAATTCCTGCTTAGTGTGCCAGTTTTATAAGGACTCAATTTGCTATCTCAGTACTTGCTAATCTTCTACTTCATGCTTTATTGTGAAAAGGCAGCTTCACAAACTGGCAGCATCAGGAACAAGTGATTCAAATCCAAAAAACCAGTCTATGAAAGAGCCAAGCAAGCCCAGCATGTTTTGAGTAGAGTAGGTTTCTGTGATGGCAATTTTCCAGAAGGGGGAACCCTTTCCCTAAGTATGGGAATATCCCAGCTGTTCATTTCTTTGGGAAGAAACATTAAAGCTGAGGAGAAATACAAACAATTCAACAGTTAAAATCAGCTATAGGAATGACATAAACTCAACTTATGTTGAACTTCACTTTTATAAAATTTTTTAAAAATTTTATTTTTATTTATTGTTGTTGAATTTCACTTTAAAAAAATTTTCCAAGTGGATTCTGTGTATTTGGATCATAATTACTCCTTGTCAAGTTCAAGAGATAAATGTGTGAGATCATCTATTTCAATCTGAAAGAACAGTTCCCAATTTTTTAAAGTTACAACTCCTAAATCCGTGTGGAATTTTCCATCCTCTTCTTCCCCAAGATCCTTTTCTTTAGTAGTTTCTTTCTTTTTTTTTTTTTTTTTTTTTGTGGCACCAGGGATTGAACTCACAACCTCACGCCTGTCAGACAGGCACTTAAGTCACTGAGCCAAACTCCCAGCCCTTAAGATGACAATTTTTTTTTTTTTTTATGCGGCACCGGGAATTGAACTCACAACCTCACACCTGCCAGACAGGCGCTTAAGCCACTGAGTTAAACTCCCGGCCCTAAGATCCTTTTCTTTACAAGTAAAAGTGAATCACTCCAGTCATAAAGCTTTTATGTTGTGTGCTTCTTGGGGGATGCAACTCTTTTTTTTTCAGTGCCATACTTTCTGTCCTGTTCATAGGTCTAAAGTTATTTTGATTGTTTATTTTTTTGGTTGGCTGTGGTTTTTGGACTTAACTTTGAAGGAATTCCAGTAAGATTCTTCTGCACGGCTGTATGGCAGAAGTTTTTAGGTGCCATGGAAAAAAGAAGATAGTATAGGAAAAGGTATCAGGGCTATTTAATCCAGTAATACTAAGTGCAGTGGATATAGCGGCCATCAAGACATATTTTGTCCCTGTCTTTGAGGAGCTTATTAATAGCCAGAGGGAAAGAACATCATGCTGACCCAGTATAATCCCTTTTTCACTCTTGTTTAGGCTAAACAAGATAGTAATTTCTTACGTTTTATCAAGAAACTAGAAAAAAGGGGAAAAACAAAAGTAGGGATGCACTAACACTTTAATTCAGTTCTGGCCATAACACTATTATCTAGTACATACAGCATTCTCTTATTTATTTAACCCACCTACACTTCTTTGTTTTGATTCTTCCTAGAAGAACAAAAAGGAAGCTAACAGCGAACCAGCCACCAGAAAATGAAAATTAGGGTATCAACTGTCCTATATTCAAGTTAGGAATCGGATGGTATAAGCTCACATAAATTTATGCCTATTTGGAATATCTAGGCTTGACTAGTTTCAGATTTGGAGTGGGGATATAAGATTTGGGAAGCACTGGCAAAAGGAATTTGAAGGACAGAGAGCAAAAAGGTGAGCCATGGAAAGATTTGTAAACAAGCAGAGCTTTGAAAGAAGAAAGGGCAGACTGCAAATGGAGAATAAAGATGTAGAAACTGTATGCTTCTAGAGAGGAATACAGAATGACAGTAAAGAGTGCATACACATACCATCTCAACAAGGCATTGTTATCCAGATGAAGATAAATCAATGCTGACTTTGTTCTATTCTATGTAATAGCCTTCACAGCTTCTCCTACTTTAATCTCTCTCTCTTTTTTTGGTGGTGGTGGGGACCGGGTCTATCTTTAAATTTCATTTCCAAATAGAAGTTTAAACCTGGAACTTTCTAAAGTGTTTTTTAGTGCTAATCTATAATTCCTCAGTGGCAGGATCTAAATGTAGGGAAAGGGGGCTCCTAGGCAGGGAAAGGAGAAGATAGAAGACTCATTTAAGCTTTCTTAAAAAAAAATAGGGAGAGAGAGAACAATGGCCGCAGCACCAAATGAGCCCAGTCTGGGAACCGGCGCTGTGTACAGGCCTCTGGTGGACTGGGAACAACTAGATCCATGCCTCTCCCAGTGAGCCAGTGCCATTAGCAGACCGGGGTTAGAGAGAACAATGGCTATAGTACCAAACAAGCCCAGTCTGGAACTGGCGCTGTGCACAGGCCTCGGGCAGACTGGGAACAGCCATACCGGAGCCCTTTCCAGCACGAGGGCTGGCAGACAAGAAGTACCATCCCCCCCGCCCCCGCTCCAAGTGACCAGCTTATCTGTAGAAACACAGGCTGTGATGATAGCTATTGAGGTGAAATGCATTTGGATGCCTGTGGTGCTTTGGTGTTTCACTAACATTGCAGGTCTAGGGCCAGTGGTCTGATTGTAGGTTCTGAGGATATCACTAAGCAATGTGTCATTGGTGGTGGTGGGGGTCTCCTTCTGAGGGTTGCAACCATTGTTGATTCCCTATGGTCTTGTTTTGAGGTCCTATGTCATTGCCATTTTCTGTTGGGCTGGGTTTTATTCTCTTTTATTTTGTTTATGTTAAGCCCCACGGCAGGAGAAGCTATTTCAAGAATAGCAAGATATATTATGGTAGTAATTTTGGATTTACTATTGGTTTGTTTTGAAGTCCTTTATCACATTCATTGTTTTGTTTTTACTGTTTCTATTCTGTTGTTTGATTTATACTATGTCCAAAGTTATCTGCAGCTATTTTGAAGACATCAAGGGGCATTATGGTAACTACTGTTGATTTCATAACGTTTTGAAGTCCTGTATCTATTACATTGGTTTGTTTTGATTGCCTTTATTCTGTTATATACTTTTTTTTTTTTTTTTTTGTGGCACCAGGGATCGAACTCACAACCTTGCACCTACCAGGGCAGGCACTGAAGCCACTGAGCCAAACTCCCGGCGGATTCTGTTATATACTCTTTAAAATAAAAAAAAATAAGTAAAAAATAAACAGGGACTCTTACTAAAAAAGCAGCCTTTGCCTCAACAGTAAAGACTCTACAGCTAGAATAATCAGAAAGACAAAGGTAAAAAAGGAGAGAGAAATCAGACCCAGAAAGGCACCAAGTAAAGCTAAGAATTTATGAGAAAGTTAAGAATCAAGGAGGAAGCCAGAAACGTTAAAGACCAAGGTAATCAGCTCTCCTCATCCACTTCTGATAAAATGCAAAGGAGACAAGAGGTGGACACCTAGTGACTCTTATTTAATATGTAAAAGACACACATATCTATACAGGGATATATATATATATATATATATATATATATATATATATATATATATACTCACTTTACCGTCCTTATATTACTACACCAGATACACAAGTCTCCTTTACTTAATCATTAACTCTGAGTGACCTTTTTGTAAGCCTTCCACCCCTGCCCCTTACCCATCACAAAAGACAGGAAGGAATCAAATGTCAGGAGGAATGCAGACAGAGGTGCCCAGGTTAAAGTCAAGATAGCCAGAGAGCCAATCAGATTGCGACAACTTCCAGGTGCCCACATGGGGATGGTGGTGGTGGTGGTGGGAAATCACTAGTCCTGAATAAAAGGATTCAAGGACAAGGGCTCAGACATATTTGCTTTTCTTTTTTTCTTTGTTTCTTTTTCTTTTTTTTTTTTTTTTTTTTGTGGCACTGGGGATCAAACTCACAGCCTCACGCCTGCCAGACAGGCACTTAAGCCACTGAGTCAAACGTCCAGCCCTGTTTTTTTGAGGCAGGGTTGCACTATGTAGCTCAGGCAGGCCTTGCGCTCGCATTGTAGCCCAAGCTGGCCTCGAACTCACAATGCTTCTCCTACCTCAGCCTCCTGAGTGCTGGGATTAAAGGCGTGTGCCACCACGCCCGGCTAATATTTGCTTTTCTGATGCCCCTGACATTTCCAGAACAGCTGTCTGTTTTTTCTTTTTCCACTCTTTTCCAAATAAATCATCTTCCTTTATTTTAAACTCTGCTTCTTTAATTTCTTTTTCTTTTTTTTTTTTTTTTGCGGCACCGGGTATCGAACTCACAGCCTCACACCTGCCAGACAGGCGCTTAAGCTGCTGAGCCAAACTCCCGGCCCTGGTTTTTTGAGGCAGGGTCGCACTATGTAGCTCAGGCCGGCCTTGCGCTCATGTTGTGGCCCAAGCCGGCCTTGAACTCACAACGCTCCGC